>JADBJO010021287.1:0-15000 GCA_016801955.1 Conus betulinus
TGAATGATGCTATGATTGTGCTGCTCAGTGACGTAATGCTTGATACTGACAGATCTGCCCCCTGAATGCTGCTATGATTGTGCTGCTCAGTGACATAATGCTTGATGCTGACAGGTCTGCCCTGAATGCTGCTATGATTGTGCTCAACTTTTGAAACGTGACTTCCTCACTCTGAAAAAAAGTTTCTCTACAAATTTACTGGATCACCCGCGTACACATTTGCACAGTATTTGAGTACAAATTGGTTTTTAACTCATCTTGATAGTTGATATTGATGCATCTCATCTATTCGCTGTTTGGATGAGTTGTTTTCCATCTCTGCTCTTGCGAATCCCCCCCTCAACCCCCACCACTACTCACACCCTAGCCCTCTCCCTCTCTACCCCACCCCTCTCTGCCCCCCCCTACCCCTGATCAGGTCGCTCTGTAGAGCAGTATCTCTTTCTTATCTGCCTTTACTCCTGACGTGATTCATTGCTTTAGGAGCACCTGTTCCACTTGCTCAGAGAATGGCCACACCCTTGATATTGGCTGGTGTGCATGCTCGTTCTGTTAATCCCATTATAAACACATGGCCTCCTGCAGACCACCCCCGAGTAGACTTCTGTGTCAGCTGTGTTCCAAACAAATTAGATGATCTATATTTCATACTTTCTGTTGACGACTGTGAGTTAGTTGTACTAGTGTGTGGAATCCCGTTTATCAAAGAGAATTTTGCGCTGACGTGTCTGTCCAATTCCCGGTTACAACATTGCGAGACTTAAGCGCATCCTTCACTACAATGAGGGGAAATTACTTATCTAGATGAGTCAGGCTGTTGCATAGGAACGCACCTTTTTGTTACAACCCCAAATCTGAACAATGTAATGGTGCTCGTAGGTGATGAAGAATTCAAGCTCCAGACACAGATATTTGCTTCTCCTTCTTTTCTCTGTCTCCATCTCAATGATTTTCACTGATTTATCTCTGCATACTGCAAAATAATGCTGATCAGCTAATTAGAGGGACTGAGCTGATTTCACATGAAAGACTCAAAAACAAAACACGTGATGCTAACTTCTCCAGGAAAATGGCAAAATATAGCCTTCAGTTTTGCCGTGGAATACTTATGAGCAATACATTCATCCGTGAACTAGGAACAAAGTATACAGCTACCACAGGCAGTGATCTCTCTGGTCACCACACATTGACAGTTTACAGGAAAAAGATTTCTCCGAAGCTGTTCCAATTGTCACAAAGTGGAGAAAAAAAAAAAACTTCTGGATCCTAAAGCCCGAAACAAACTTTTTATCATGCATTTGAATGCAATCATGCATATAAATAAATTATTTATTGTATTGTATTGTATTGTATTTGGTTTATCATCTACCGACTATGTCTCAACACTCCATGATGTATGCAAGGGAAACACATTGAAATATCTAACTAGGATGATGTATGCAACGCAAACACATTGAAATATCTAACTAGGATGATGTATGCAGCGCAAAACACATTGAAATATCTAACTAGGATGATGTATGCAACGCAAACACATTGAAGTATCTAACTAGGATGATGTATGCAACGCAAACACATTGAAGTATCTAACTAGGATGATGTATGCAACGAAAACACATTAAAGTATCTAACTAGGATGATCTTTGCAACGCAAACACGTTGCAATATCTGACTAGGATGATCTATGCAACGCAAACAGGTTGAAATATCTAACTAGGATGATGTATGCAACGCTAGCACATTGAAACATCTGACTAGGATGATCTATGCAACGCAAACACATTGCAATATCTAACTAGGATGATGTATGCAACGCAAACACATTGAAATATCTAACTAGGATGATGTATGCAACGCAAACACATTGCAGTATCTAACTAGGATCCATCAAGGCACTTTCAAGGTCGCACTTTAAGTGTCTGAGTGTGACGTCACGGGACTTTTTAACCTCTGGATGTCTTTACTGCAGTACAATAAAAGTGGTCATGATGTACTGGATAATGTATGGGTTTGCATGTGGGACATTAACCACACAATTTTGACGAAATGAATACACATACACAAATAGCGTTGTAATATATATATATATATATATATATATATATATATATATATATATATATATGTGTGTGTGTGTGTGTGTGTGTGTGTGTGTGTGTGTGTGTGTGTGATTACAACTGTTTTAAATCTTTGAAAGACTTAGCTCCTTCCTACCTTTCTGATCTCCCTTTATCTCTATGTTCCTTCTAGGCAGTTGCGTTCTTCTACCGACAACACTCTGCTCAAAACCCCTCGATTTCGAACTAAAACCTATGGCGATCATTCGTTTTCTTTTCAGGGTCCGGTTTTCTTGGAACAAACTCCCAATATTTTCTGCGTAGTTCATAATCTCTGTCTTCTTTCAAGGCATCTCTTAAAACAACCCTCTTCACCTATCAATAGCAGTTCTTTCTTCCCCTTCCCCATTGGTCATCAAATTGATTCTGTGACTAATGTGTGTGTGTGTGTGTGTGTGTGTGTGTGTGTGTGTGTGTGTGTGTGTGTGTGTGTGTGTGTGTGTGTGTGTGTGTGTGTGTGTTTTCAACTTTAACGTCTATCCACTGTAGGTGATATTGGACTAAAAAAAACCTATATCAACAGAAACAAACAAACAAACAAAACCCTCATGATAAATTTAGAAAACTACAAATGGTTTTGATGTGGGAGAGAACAGTGATAGGTCGGGGACGGATGAATATGGTCCTTTCGTAATATGATGTAGATTTAGCAGTAGGTAAATGATTGATTGTCTTAAGAGCAACCTCATAAGTATGAGATAATAAATGCAAAAAAACTATAAGTACTTACTTATTGGACTCTCTGATAAAGAAAGAAAGCATTCATAGGTTAATACTGGTGAATCGAAAATATTACTAATAGTAGATGTAGAAAGCATGGGTATAAATTGTTTGATAGCGGCACATGAGATACATGATCAACTGTGATGCTCTGTCCACAAACACATGAGGCATTTTTACTAAATTTTGTTTTAAAGCATCGACCTTCCATCTATACATAAGGGACGATAACTTTCTGCTGATGTGGAAGTGTGTTTTTAAAGTTTGCAATACTAAAATCTGTGTAAATAAGCTTTTTGTGAGACTCTTTGAAGGAATTCTGGAAATGGTTCCAAGCATATCATTCCACTATACTATATGGTTTTTGATCGGAGAGTGGAAAATCCATCCTGAGAGACTGTGAACTACATTTTGCACCTTGTTTCGCAGCTCTGTCTACTTTATCGTTATAATAAAACGAACAGTGTGACGGTATCCAGCAGAAAAAAATATGCCGTACCTTGTATAGGGAGAGCAGCATGAATTAAACTGGTAATTTCAGTTATCATTTCTGATATATTCTGCAGTTTTAATGATTTCAGTGTCTGAAGCACAACTTTGAATCAACACAAAAAAGTACTTGAAATAAATTTACAAGATAATTTAACGCTATAATATTGTAGCAAGTTCCGCAGTAAAAACCGATTTTATTTTCCCCCAGTGAAAAAACATTTCTCTACTTTTAAATCAGGTATCAAATTAGCAGAGCATTTTTTTTTTCTGAATTAATGACCCCTCTGTGTATACTTATAAATGGTTTGGATACTTCTCTTCAGTATGAGATTTAGCATTGCTTGCCACTATATTTATATCGTCCTTCTTTTTCAATCAGTGTGGTCAATATCAAAATGGGCCCTTTGAAGTTCCCAAGGTGGTGTACGGAAGAAGGACGGCCTTGCAGATATAGAATTTTCGTCAACATTAATGCCCCTGGCTTGCCCAAGCTCAGATGTATACGTTGCCAAAGTAATCTGAGAGTATACTGTTTTTTGCACGTGTAGGAAGGTCGATATCTGATCTGATTTTAATCTAATCTTTTACACCATTCCTAACTGGAAAGCTTCTTATCACAAAATAATTTGTGGCAGCCACTCTCCTCTGATCATCTAAGGGTAGAATTTGAGCTTCATTATATGTTTGAAGACAAGATGCATGGGTGGGAAGACCATTGCAAGTTTGAGCGCTTTGCATTCTACACTTTGAAGCTTCTTTTAACAGATATTTTGGTGCTCTAAAAACACTTCTTGCGTGTATGTTAATTTTGATCTTATTACACAGTTACATAGATAAATGAGAGAGAGAGAGAGAGAGAGAGAGAGAGAGAGAGAGAGAGAGAGAGAGAGTGTGCATGTGTGTGTGTGTGTGTGTGTGTGTGTGTGTGTGTGTGTGTGTGTGTGTGTGTGTGTGTGTGTGTGTGTGTGTGTGTGTGTGTGCATGCTGTTGTGTTCGTTGTTGTGAGATAGTGTGTGTGGGATCGTATGTTGTGTGTGTGTGTGTGTGTGTGTGTGTGTGTGTGTGTGTGTGTGTGTGTGTGTGTGTGTGTGTGTGTGTGTGTGTGCATAGGTATGTGTGTCAGTATGCACCCTTGCTTGTAGGTGCATGGTACTTATTGTAATATTCACCCTCATTTATTCATTTATGTTGTCTTTAACCTTTTTGGTATTTGTAAGCGCTTAGGGCTTAAGATTTAAGATAAAGCGCCATAAACGATAATAATTATAATCATTATAGGTCATGCAGTTAACGAAGACGAACTAGAGAACGCTGATTTTATTTCCAATGGTGGGGGAAAGAGGAAGGAGAATAACTGGTGTTTTATTTCGTTGCTTTCCTGGGATTTTTTTTTTTTTTCTTTTTACTAGATTACTTTTTTCCCCCAAGCTTCCCTGTCCCAAGGATCTTGGGAAATTAGTCGTAAGACAAAGAGAGTTGGACCGAGACGTTTGTTAGTCGTAAGACAAAGAGAGTTGGACCGAGACGTTTGTTAGTCGTAAGACAAAGAGAGTTGGACCGAGACGTTTGTTAGTCGTAAGACAAAGAGAGTTGGACCGAGACGTTTGTTAGTCGTAAGACAAAGAGAGTTGGACCGAGACGTTTGTTAGTCGTAAGACAAAGAGAGTTGGACCGAGACGTTTGTTAGTCGTAAGACAAAGAGAGTTGGACCGAGACGTTTGTTAGTCGTAAGACAAAGAGAGTTGGACCGAGACGTTTGTTAGTCGTAAGACAAAGAGAGTTGGACCGAGACGTTTGTTAGTCGTAAGACAAAGAGAGTTGGACCGAGTCGTTTGTTAGTCGTAAGACAAAGAGAGTTGGACCGAGTCCTTTGTTATTCGTAAGACAAAGAGAGTTGGACCGAGTCGTTTGTCAGTCGTAAGACAAAGAGAGTTGGACCGAGTCCTTTGTTAGTCGTAAGACAAAGAGAGTTGGACCTAGTCCTTCGTTAGTCGTAAGACAGAGAGTTGGACCGAGTCCTTTGTAAGTCGTAAGACAAAGAGAGTTGGACCGAGTCCTTTGTTAGTCGTAAGACAAAGAGAGAGTTGGACCGAGTCGTTTGTCAGTCGTAAGACAAAGAGAGTTGGACCTAGTCCTTCGTTAGTCGTAAGACAGAGAGTTGGACCGAGTCCTTTGTAAGTCGTAAGACAAAGAGAGTTGGACCGAGTCCTTTGTTAGTCGTAAGACAAAGAGAGTCGGACCGAGTCGTTTTCTACGTGCAGTGGCATTTGTAGTCTGTGTGCGCCGCCAAACCAATGAAGCCTGAATTGGCTGCTGAGGCTAGTTGCCGACGAGAGGAAGTGATGGGGGAACTCATGTAGACAGTGTTCAGTGTCGTCAGATAATGGCGGTAGAAAGCAGTCATTAACCATTTCAGGCTTCGGTGAAACTGCGCACCTAGGCTTGATTTTCAGGAAGGCGTGTGAACATGATTTGAGGGAATGTCGCTCCCTTCAAGGTGTGTACAGATAAAAAAAAAAAAAAAAAAAAAAAAAAAAAAAAAAAGAGAGGAAAGATGGCGGAGGACTATCCCACGACCCCGTGTGTGTATTTGAGAGAGAGAGAGAGAGAGAGAGGGAGAGAGAGAGAGAGAGAGAGAGAGAGAGAGAGAGAGAGAGAGAGAGAGAGAGAGAGAGAGAGAGAGAGAGAGAGAGAGAGAGATCCAAACTAGCCTCACCTCCATCACACACACACACACACACACACACACACACACACACCACACACACACACACACACACACACACACACCGAGAGAGCAGAGAGAGAGAGAGAGAGAGAGAGAGAGAGGAGAGAGAGAGAGAGAGAGAGAGAGAGAGAGAGAGAGAGAGAGAGAGAGACGAAAGAGAGAGAGAGAGGACGAACATTTTTATATTTCCAGGGTAATTAGATAAGCAAATTATACATGCCTTTCCCTACCCAGCCTCGGGGAAAACTAAATAAAGGGAAAAAAAATAGAAGAAGAAGAAGAAAAAAGGAAAAACATGCAAGTCACTATAGCAGGAGCAGGGAAAAAAGGTGAATACACAGATCAATAATTAGACTATGCAGAGAACAGGCTGATACTACAAACGCAAAAAACAGAATGCTACCTGCATGCACACAGTGCGCTTGCGCGTGCACACACACACACACACACACACACACACACACACACACACACACAACACACACACACACCACACACACACACACGCACGCACGCACGCACACACACACACACACACACACACACACACACACACACACACACACACACACACCACACACACACACACACACATTCGTACACGTCTGATATCACTCAAAGTGAACAGACGTTAAACAGAAGAAAAAGAACGAACACACTCGTACACTCACGCACACACACACGCGCGCACGCTGGCGATGGGTGGTGGGGGAGTAATAACAAAAAGAAGGAAAAATGAAGTAAAGAAATAAACGTAAAGAAATAAATGAAGAAGAAGAAGGAAAGGAAAAAGGAAGAAGCATAAAAGAAAAGAAGAGAGAGAGAGAGATTCAGATTCAGATAATTTAATCAATTAAGGCCACAGCCCCATATGAAAGGGGCGGTAACAATATTACAAGAAATTATCATAAAGGCAGCAGTATCACGAGTCCTTACAATCACAAAATGCAGCTCAATCAAGAAAGCAATGGATGCTCTTTAACTGGAGAGCTTTATGTACATAAAGAACTAAACTTCGAATCACACTCTCTTTTTCTGATGACATCAGCAAGGACAAACGAAACATACATGGCTGGTTATAAAATTGTGTAGGTGTTAGCTGCAAACGGAGATTACTATAAGCAGGGCACTGCAGGACAAAATGAAATTTCATCTTCGACTAATTCTTTACAAACGGGACAGAGCAATTCATTGTAACTCGCATTTTTTGTAGCGATTGGCATATACTTTAATTTCAGAGAGTCCAAATCGAGAGAGAGAGGAGAGAGAGAGAGAGAGAGAGAGAGAGAGAGAGAGACAGACAGACAGACAGACAGACAGACAGAGAGAGAGAGAGAGAGAGAGAGAGAGAGAGAGAGAGAGAGAGAGAGAGACAGACAGAGACAGAGAGAGAGAGAGAGAGAGAGAGAGAGAGAGAGAGAGAGAGAGAGAGAGAGAGAGAGAGAGAGAGAGAGAGAGAGAGAGAGAGAGAAAGAGACGGACAAGCAGAGAGATAGACAGACGGACGGACAGACCGACCGACAGACAGAGACAAACAGACATAAAGAGATATACTATTATCATCATCATTATCATTCTCATTATCATTATCATCATTATCATCATCATCATCAGCAGCAGCAGCATTGTTATTATTATTACCATAATATTTAAGGAAGTTTCTCTAGAGCGTATCCACTAGCATCATGCACGTTATTGAATACGTTGAGCATAATAGCCAGGGCATGTTTTTTGTTTCTGCTTTAAATAACGAGCACACACACACACACACACACACACACACACACACACACACACACACACACACACACACACACACACACACACACACACACACTTCATATTCTACTAGCCACCCAACATCAATGTAGTACCTAGTAAACCTAAAGGCTGACTGACCAAACAACGGAGTCAGCCAAGCAAGCAATCTTCGCTCACAGTTTCCAATACTAAATCAGTGTTATGGAGTTAAATCTGACCAAACTGACCACCTTTAGATAAATCTGACCTAACTGACCACCTTCAGTTAAATCTGACCAAACTGACCACCTTCAGTTAAATCTGACCTCACTGACCACCTTTAGATAAATCTGACCTAACTGACCACCTTCAGTTAAATCTGACCAAACTGACCACCTTCAGTTAAA
The DNA here is from genome assembly GCA_016801955.1 of Conus betulinus. NCBI lineage: Eukaryota > Metazoa > Mollusca > Gastropoda > Neogastropoda > Conidae > Conus > Conus betulinus. The sequence continues at coordinate 8,205 of JADBJO010021287.1, forward strand.
TCTGACCAAACTGACCACCTTCAGATAAATCTGACCAAACTGACCACCTTCAGATAAATCTGACCTCACTGACCACCTTCAGTTAAATCTGACCAAACTGACCACCTTCAGTTAAATCTGACCAAACTGACCACCTTCAGATAAATCTGACCAAACTGACCACCTTCAGTTAAATCTGACCAAACTGACCACCTTCAGATAAATCTGACCTCGCTGACCACCTTCAGTTAAATCTGACCAACTGACCACCTTCAGATAAATCTGACCTCACTGACCACCTTCAGTTAAATCTGACCAAACTGACCACCTTCAGATAAATCTGACCTCACTGACCAAACGAAATGACCAGTAAGTGAAACAATAAGACGACCCACTACCTGGTTCGAGTCAGACTTGCGGCGTGTTTGTTTCTTTGTTTGTTGTTTGCTTCTCGAGGTGTACATGTGTGTGTGTGTGTGTGTTTATGTGTGTGTGTGTGTGTGTGTGTGTGTGTGTGTGTGTGTGTGTGTGTGTGTGTGTGTGTGTGTGTGTGTGTGTGTGTGTGTGCTGTCGGTTTTTATTCCTGTCTCAACACATTCTTGACATAGTGCAAGTCTTTCGGTCAGACACGAAACTGATGTCCCTTGAGCAGCAGGCATCTGGGGCATGTAAAAGAACCCACGGCAAGATGGGGGTAGTCTATGTCACACTGCGGTTAAAAAAAAGACATGAAAATACACCTTGGTCAGTAAACAAACAAACCCATAAAAATACACCTTGGTCAGTAAAGAAACAAACCAAACCCAAACCAACCCCCTCCCTTGAGCATACACACAACCTTATAAAAGGTAAAAAAAAGAAGCCGTGACGCCGCATTATGCTGACGAGTGATAGCAGCCCTCAGTACATATCAAGGGGTCTGTTTAATGAGAGAGATGTCATTCAATATGACACTAGAGCAATATGACTTCAGTTGTTAAGAATAATTATGAGAGATGTCATTCTATATGGCACTAAAGCAATATGACTTTCAGTTGTGAAGAATTACCAGACCCTCTGCTACCATCACCTCACCAACAAGAAAACAGAAACAAAAAACAAATAACCATCATCATTTTACTAACAATGATAATAATAATGATGATGATGATGATGATGATGATGATAATCATAATGATGACAATAATAATGACAATAATAATGATGATGATGATGATGATGATGATGATGATGATGATGATGATGATGATGATGATAGTACAACCAGGACCACTGCCACCAACCCTAACATCTACACCCCGCATGTTGTTCAGCAGGCCGAAGCGAGCAGACGCAGGGCCTTCTCAAGAGAGACAACGCAGTGGCGGTGGACCTGAGGTACGGGCTGGTGACGGGTTATAGCCCTTACATCTCCTTCCTGCAGACGCCCACGGGCCCCCTACCCAGCAGCGGCAGCAGTCACGCCTGCAGCAGTCAGGCTGTGGTCAGGGTGTCCTTGCAGGGAGCTTACCGCGGGGTCAGGGTGGAGGTGGGTCAGTGTGTGTGTGTGTGTGTGTGTGTGTGTGTGTGTGTGTGTGTGTGCGTGCGTGCGTGCATGCGTGCGTGCGTGCGTGCGTGCGTGCGTGCGTGTGTGTGTGTGTGTGTGTGTGTGTGTGTGTGTGTGTGTGTGTGTGTGTGTGTGTGTGTGGGTGCATGCACGCGTGTATTCAAGTCAGTGGTTTCTCTCTCTATTATAGATGACATCAGATGATATACAAACAAGAGAATTTACTTTAGATGATTTTTACATAAAACTTATTCAACCATCGCACGGATCTAATATACCGAAATTGAAAACTTCATGATAATCGAGAAACTTTGATATGTCACGCTGCAGCATAAATATACATTGATCATACAAAAAGATGGCCTATGTTATGACGTCAATATCAATATTTTTCCTCATGTAATATGGACAAAAAGGTGATAAACTAAACGAAGTCCTTTGCAGATTCAAGTAACCTCACAAAAATTTTTGCTCATGTGTTACACTTCAACGTCAGCATCTTAACTGTATACATCGGGCAGTTGAGTAAGAGATCAGCCTTCACACACACACACACACACACACACACACACACACACACACACACACACACACACCACACACACACACACACACACACACACACACACACACACAATCGCAGTGTCGTGCCTGCGTGAGCAGAATGCGCAGTTCGTTTGTTGTCTCTCCGATTCACTAACGACGCACGTTATATAACGTTTTTCGTAATTTTGATGTGTAGTCACTAATTCTTTGCAAATTAGAGCTCATAATATTTTCTGGTTTCAGTGAACCAGTACACACACACACACACACACACACACGCACGCACGCACGCACGCACGCACGCACGCACGCACGCACGCACGCACGCACGCACGCATGCGCATGCGCGCGCGCGCGCGCGCGCGCGCGCGCGCGCGCGCACGCACGCAGGCAGGCAGGCAGGCAGGCAGGCAGGCAGGCAGGCAGGCAGGCAGGCAGGCAGGCAGGCACGCACGCACGCACGCACGCACGCACGCACGCACGCACACACACACACACACACACACACACACACACACACACACACACACACACACATTCGTCAAATATCGCTTAATGTGGAAAGACGTTAAATTGAAGACAACAACAACAACAACAACAACAACAACCCCCCCCCCCCCCCCCACACACACACACACACCACACGCTCTCTCTCTCCTCTCTCTCTCTCTTCTCTCTCTCTCTCTCTCTCTCTCTCTCTCTCTCTCTCACACACGCATGCACACACAGGCGCGCACGCCCGCGCGCGTGTGCGCACGCACGCACACGCTTATGCGCGTTTGTGTGCATGAGTGTATTTCACTTGGAGTTGTGGCTCACGATTAGAATGCATGCCTTCTGGTATGACCCTAACCACCCAGTCAAGAATGAGGCGAAATTGTCTTCCAGCCCCTGTGTGTGAATGCCCGTTTCCACACACAAGTGTGTAAATATCGACGAAGTCGACCTCAGTACCTGCTGGACAGCAACTTCCTTCAAGAGATATCTAAGGGGCTTAGCGGTTAACACACTCGCCTTCGAAACGAGAGAATCCCGGATCCGTCGTTCGGATCTCGGAATGGATCTCCTGCCCCCTTCCCTCTCCTCCCACCCATTTGCCTTCCCACTGATCAGTAAACTGAAAGTAGTAGTCTGATGGCTCATCTGAAAGTATAGTCTGATGGCTCATCTGAAAGTATAGTCTGATGGCTCATCTGAAAGTAGAAGTCTGATGGCTAATCTGAAAGTAGTAGTCTGATGGTAATCTGAAAGTAGTAGTCTGATGGGTATCTGAAAGTAGTAGTCTGATGGTAATCTGAAAGTAGTAGTCTGATGGTAATCTGAAAGTATAGTCTGATGGTAATCTGAAAGTATAGTCTGATGGTAATCTGAAAGTAGTTGTCTGATGGTAATCTGAAAGTAGTAGTCTGATGGTAATCTGAAAGTAGTGGTCTGATGACTAATCTGAAAGTAGTAGTCTGATGGTAATCTGAAAGTAGTAGTCTGATGGTAATCTGAAAGTAGTAGTCTGATGGTAATCTGAAAGTATAGTCTGATGGTAATCTGAAAGTAGTTGTCTGATGGTAATCTGAAAGTAGTAGTCTGATGGTAATCTGAAAGTAGTAGTCTGATGGTAATCTGAAAGTAGAAGTCTGATGGTAATCTGTAAGTAGAAGTCTGATGGTAATCTGAAAGTAGTAGTAGTCTGATGGCTCATGTGAAAGTAGAAGTCTGATGGCTAATCTGAAAGTAGAAGTCTGATGGCTCATCTGAAAGTAGTAGTCTGATGGCTAATCGTTCGGGTTAGACAATAAACCGAGGACCCGTGTGGAGGTTGCACTTAATGTACGAAAAACAACTCACGGAAACAAGGGCGTCAGCTGCGCGTTCCTCGCGAAATTCTGAAAAAAAAAAAAACTTTGAGAGATCAAAAATACACACAGACGAAAAAAAAAAAAAATGGTGATGCTACACTCTGATGAATTTTTGTTTTGTTTTGTTTTGTTTTGTTTTCCCGAGGAGAGTGGCACAGGCCGAATATCTGACAGAGAATTTGTCGTAACAAACACGATGCATTCTAGCACAACTGACCGCAATACCCCAGTCCAGCACAATAGGAGACAATCCAGTCCATTAGATTCAAAAGTCATGGTAGTCTCCCATACCCCAGCCTGACCTTGACCCTTTTTTTTCCGTCCTGACCAGCTGGACTACGGCGAGTCGCCCCGCCTGTGGACTCTGAACATCGCGGACTCTCCGCTGGGGGACGGTTCTGGGGGCAATTCCTCGGCATCGGCCATGGCGGAAACACACATCCATAACCGCCAGCTGAGAGTCTATGGCAACGGGCTGCCGGGCTATCTAGACGCCTCTCTCAACGGTGGACATCTTCTGCATGTGATGGACGACGTTATTAAAAAAGGTACACTCTCTCTGTGTCTGTCTCTGTCTCTGTCTGCCTGTCTCTGTCTGTCTATCTGTCTCTCGATCAAGTCACCGTCGTCGTTACTTATCTGAACCAAGTCACCATTTAACTCCTGAAAAGAGTCCTCAAAAATCCTTCTTCAGAGGCAGACAACTTCTTCTGTCTCGTCAGTCGTGCCAGTTCAGAGGCATTACCCCCCGCACTGCTCATTGGGGCTTCAATTCAGTGGCATTACCCCACACTGCTCATTGGGGCTTCAATTCAGTAGCATTTACCCCACACCGCTCATTGGGGCTTCAATTCAGTAGCATTACCTCCACCACTCATTGGGGCTTCAATTCAGTGGCATTACCCCGCACCGCTCATTGGGGCTTCAATTCAGTGGCATTACCCCGCACCGCTCATTGGGGCTTCAATTCAGTGGCATTACCCCACACCGCTCATTGGGTCTTCAATTCAGTGGCATTACCCCGCACCGCTCATTGGGGCTTCAATTCAGTGGCATTACCCCGCACCGCTCATTGGGGCTTCAATTCAGTAGCATTACCCCGCACCGCTCATTGGGGCTTCAATTCAGTAGCATTACCCCGCACCGCTCATTGGGTCTTCAATTCAGTGGCATTACCCCACACCGCTCATTGGGCTTCAATTCAGTAGCATTACCCGGCACCGCTCATTGGGGCTTCAATTCAGTGGCGTTACCCCGCACCGCTCATTGGGGCTTCAATTCAGTAGCATTACCTCCACCGCTCATTGGGGCTTCAATTCAGTGGCATTACCCCCGCACTGCTCATTGGGGCTTCAATTCAGTAGCATTACCCCACACACTGCTCATTGGGGCTTCAATTCAGTAGCATTACCCCGCACTGCTCATTGGGGCTTCAATTCAGTAGCATTACCTCCACCGCTCATTGGGGCTTCAATTCAGTAGCATTACCTCCACCGCTCATTGGGGCTTCAATTCAGTAGCATTACCTCCACCGCTCATCGGAGTTTCAATTCAGTAGCATTACCTCCACCGTTCACTGGGGCTTCACCTTCACAGTTAAGCCCTACCTTGTGTCGTCGTAACCGCGGCACCGGAAATCCACAGCAATCAATGGCAAATCTTTCTGGGGCACCTCAACAGAGGAGACACCGCACAGTTGCCCAGTCATGTTGGTAGTGTTGGATGGTGTATGTCCGATCCAAGACACGCACAACACCCCCTACAAAACAGTCACTGCTTAGCTGCGGAATCTGGGTGAGTGAGCGTCCCCCTCCGGAGGGCGTCACTACGTCCGACCAAAGACAGCCCATGAACTCGCCGATGAGTGCCACCTCCACAGGACTTAGCAAGAGCACAGACTGCACAGGACATCGAAGCTGTGGTTGCCACGAAAGCCGGGCATGTTTGAACCACACAAATGATGATGATGATGGATGATGATGATGATGATGATGATGATGATGATGATGATGATGATGATGATGATGATGATGATTATGATTACACTACAGAGTTAGATTATGGTCTGAGACTATTGAGGCCCAGACGTAGCAAGTTGCAGGGCCTGACGGGCTGAGCAACACGGTTTTAAGCATTAGGTATGTCTGGGAGTGAGGTATGTCTGGGGAGTGAGGTATGTCTGGGGAGTGAGGTATGTCTGGGAGTGAGGTATGTCTGGGGAGTGAGGTATGTCTGGGAGTGAGGTATGTCTGGGGAGTGAGGTATGTCTGGGAGTGAGGTATGTCTGGGAGTGAGGTATGTCTGGGGAGTGAGGTATGTCTGGGAGTGAGGTATGTCTGGGGAGTGAGGTATGTCTGGGAGTGATGTATGTCTCATGGCGAGGTATGTCTGGGTGAGTGGGAGTGAGGTATGTGGGGAGTGAGGTATGTCTGGGGAGTGAGGTATGTCTGGAGAGTGAGGTATGTTTGGAGAGTGAGGTATGTCTGGGGAATGACATATGTGTGGGGAGTGAGGTATATCTGGGGAGTGAGGTATGTCTGGGGAGTGAGGTATGTCTGGGGAGTGAGATATGTCTGGGGAGTTACATCTGGGGAGTGAGGTATGTCTGGGGAGTGAGATATGTCTGGGGAGTGAGGTATGTCTGGGGAGTGAGGTATGTCTGGGGAGTGAGATATGTCTGGGGAGTTACATCTGGGGAGTGAGGTATGTCTGGGGAGTGAGATATGTCTGGGGAGTGAGGTATGTCTGGGGAGTGAGACATGTCTGGGGAGTGAGATATGTCTGGGGAGTGAGGTATGTCTGGGGAGTGAGATATGTCTGGGGAGTGAGATATGTCTGGGAGTGAGGTATGTCTGGGGAGTGAGATATTCTG
>JADBJO010021287.1:20000-29802 GCA_016801955.1 Conus betulinus
TCCAGGTGCCCGTCTCACTGTTCTCACATCCAGGTGCCCGTCTCACTGTTCTCACATCCAGGTGCCCGTCTCACTGTGTTCTATCTGTGAATCTCATTGTATATCTTTGTTTGCCTCTCTTTCTCTCGTTTCTCTCCGTATGTGAGTTTCTCCATATCTTACTCTCTGTCTCTGTCTCCCCTTGACAGACTATTTCTATGTCATTCTATGTCTCCGTCTGTCTGTCTGTGTCTGCACCTTGATCTCCCTCGTTCTGTCTGTCTGTCTGTCTGTCTGTCTGTCTGTCTGTCTGTCTCTCTCTCTCTCTCTCTCTCTCTCTCTCTCTCTCTCTCTCTCTCTCTCTCTCTCTCTCTCTTACATTCTCGTTCTCTCTCTGACTCTTCCATTCTGTCTGTTTCGTTTCGTCTCTGTTCATCTCTTTCACCCTGCCCTCTCTTTCTCTTTCTGCTGCTCTTTCTGCCCCTTCCTTCTTCCATTTGTCTCACCTGTCCTGTCTCAGTCTCTTTCTTCCTTCATTTTGGTTTCCCCCATATCTCTCCCACCCCCCCCCCCTCTCCTCTCTCTCTCTCTCATTCTCTCTCTCATCCTATCTCTACTTCTCTTCCTTCAACCAACCCCCCCCCCCTCCCTCCTCCCCCCTCCATTTGTTTCCCTCCTCTTCGGCGTTCCCATTGAAAAAAGAATTCTGAAGCTAATTAAGATCTTCTGACGATCATTTTTGAGGGACCTTTTCAACTTTTAGAGGACTGGAGTCAACAGATTGTTGCAAAAAGTTCGTGGAGGAAAAGTGAGGTCTTACACATTCTTTATTAAAAAAAAAAAAGCACAGAGGGGAGGGGGAGGGGGGGGGGGGGGGGGGGGGGGGTGATGGGAGCGAGGCTGTCCACACAGATGTCGTCGCCGCTAAATATCGTCAGCAATGCCTTCACTGCCTGAAACAAACGCAGCTGAGGGTGCAGATGGACACATCAACCATTTGTTTGTCTGCGACAGGCTCCTTCGACCATTTGTTTTGTTTTGGTATGTAAATGTGTGTGTGTGTGTGTGTGTGTGTGTGTGTGTTGTTGTTGTTGTTGTTGTTGTTGTTGTTTGTGTGTTGTTGTTTGAGCCACTGTAACTGCGACATGTTCATTTCGACTCGAGTGCGTGGTTACTGGCACAGAAGGGAAAGTACCCTGGCTTTGACCGTTGCGTGGTGTACTATGCGTAGTGCAGTATGGCCGACACGTTACCACATTTTGCGTAGTGCAGTACGGCCGACACGTTACCACATTCTGCGCAGTGCAGTATGGCCGACATGTTACCACATTCTGCGTAGTGTAGTATGGCCGACGTGTTACCACATTCTGCGTAGTGTAGTATGGCCGACGTGTTACCACATTCTGCGTAGTGCAGTATGGCCGACATGTTACCACATTCTGCGCAGTGCAGTATGGCCGTGTTACCACATTCTGCGTAGTGCAATATGGCCGACATGTTACCACATTCTGCGTAGTGCAATATGGCCGACATGTTACCACATTCTGCGTAGTGCAATATGGCCGACATGTGACCACATTCTGCGTAGTGCAATATGGCCGACATGTTACCACATTCTGCGTAGTGGATATGGCCGACATGTTACCACATTCCATTTGAAAAATGATATGCATCACAATGATACAGACAGTGATACTTTTATGCATCCCAACTTTTGTGAGTCATTTTCGCACACACGTGTATCTTTGGGAACATCACTGTTCGTCTTTCACCATCTCTCTGCCTTACCTCATTCCATCCTTCCCTCTCCCCCCCTTCCTCTCTCTCTCTCTCTCTCTCTCTCTCTCTCTCTCTCTCTCTCTCTCTCTCTCTCTCTCTCTCTCTAATTCCCATGTTTGTCTCTGTCTCCTCTCTGCCTCCACGCACCCTCTCCATGCTCCATACGTAGACAGACAGACAGACAGACAGACACACACACACACACACACACACACACACACACACACACACACACACACACACACACACACACACACATGCACACACACACACACACACACACACACACACACACACACACACACACACACACACACACACACATCTAATTGCCAGAGAGATTGAGACAGTAGAAGGCAGAGACACAGAGGGTAGGAGACAGTGAGGGACAGCCACTAACACGGTCTTTAGAACGTGTGACATATCTGAGGTGTTTGGTCCAGTTAGGCTGAATGGCAATTTGTATACATTCGTCGACGTCGAAATATAGCTAAGCTCTTTGCTGGACAAGTCGGCTGGTTTGAACAAATCGTGTGGCTGGCGGAGAACCGATTTTGATTTGTTCGTTTGGACAAATCAGGGCTTTGGTCAAATCGGGTCGCGACACAGCGTCTTCAGGACCTGATAGCTTTGCTCACAGAGTCGGGCCACAATTTCCAAAGCTTGCAGCTACCAGTCACACAGCTGCAGACCCCTTGATCAGAGCCATCAGCTGGTGAGGACAGACAGTGAACTGGAGAGAATTTCCCTGTGAACTCCGTGTTCACACCACACGTAAAGCAGTTAGCCCCGAATCGTCTCTCTCCCAGCCTGTGTGCCATGCCGCATGTGTGTGTGTGTGTGTGTGTGTGTGTGTGTGTGTGTGTGTGTGTGTGTGTGTGTGTGTGTGAGTCTGTTTGGGTGGGTGGATGAATGAATCAGTTTGGTGGGTGGATGGATGGAAGGGGGGAGGGGTGGAAGAGGGGAACGAAACAGTGTAACAGTTTGGTTAACCATGCTTGCTATTATCCTAATAATAATAAGATGCTGCGTCATTAAGATATGGTGCGTTTTTTAAATGTAGGCTGTCAAACCTTACCCGCTGTACGTCTCTCTCTGTCTGTGTGTCTACCTGTCTGTCTGTATGTCTGTCTGTCTGTCTGTCTCTCTCTCTCTCTCTCTCTCTCTCTCTCTCTCTCTCTCTCTCTCTCTCTATCTCTCTTAATTCAATAATTTAAAAACAAGAACTGAAAGATTCAGATATTTTAACTGTCTCCATGATAAAAAAACGTGTTTTCTGCCTCTTGCAAATATAATACCCTTCATGAAATTATTCATTGTATAGGAATGCTAATGATGTATTGATCAATTTTACTCCGAGGAAAAAAATACAGGAGTCTGTTGAAAAGCAGTGTATTTGTTACTTTGGCCAAACTTTCAGAATATAGAAAAGTTGAATCGTGCATTAAATGACTACAGAATCCCAACAAATCTTCTTACCACGAATGTTAGAAAAAGGTCATGGGATTCTCGGGTTAAACGAACCATGACAACGTAACAAAACAAACACAACAACAACAAAAAAGCAAACAAATAAACAAAATAAACAAAAGCAACTCCGACAACAGTAAGAAAAAAAATCTGAGAAAAGTAGAACATCTAAATAAGGCCACTCCTAAAGCGGTGACTTTTGACTGTTTATTTTTGCGCGTGTTCTCGCACACGCAGCGTATCGACACACAGACTTACACACACACTGGAACATGTGTTTGTGAATCTGTTTGACTCAAATAGATCCTGTCCGTCCGCTATTTAATGCAACACACACACACACACACACACACACACACACACACACACGCACGCACGCACGCACGCACGCACGCACACGCACGCACCACGCACGCACACATACACACACTCACACGCACGCACGCACGCACGCACGCACGCACGCACGCACGCACGCGCGCGCACACACACACACACACACACACACACACACACACACACACACACGCACGCACGCACACACACACACATAGACAGACAGACAGAGAGAGAGAGAGAGAGAGAGAGAGAGGGGGGGGGGGAGGGAGAGAGAGAGAATGGGAAAAGGCAGAGAGAAAGCGTCTGTCCATTCAGTTTCACAGACAACCTGAAAAATGAACATCTGGATAGCATCATCGGGTTGTTGGTTAAAGACAACAACCCCTGGATAGCATCATCAGGTTGTTGGTTAGAGACAACAACCCCTGGATAGCATCATCAGGTTGTTGGTTAAAGACAACAACCCCTGGATAGCATCATCAGGTTGTTGGTTAGAGACAAGAATCCTGGATAGCATCATCAGGTTGTTGGCTAAAGACAACCCCTGGATAGCATCATCAGGTTGTTGGTTAAAGACAACAACCCCTGGATAGCATCATCAGGTTGTTGGTTAAAGACAACCCCTGGATAGCATCATCAGGTTGTTGGTTAGAGACAACAACCCCTGGATAGCATCATCAGGTTGTTGGTTAAAGACAACCCTGGATAGCATCATCAGGTTGCTGGTTAAAGACAACAACCCCTGGATAGCATCATCAGGTTGTTGGTTAAAGACAGCAACCCCTGGGATAGCATCATCAGGTTGTTGGTTAAAGACAGCAATCCCTGGATAGCATCATCAGGTTGTTGGTTAAAGACAACAACCCCTGGATAGCATCATCAGGTTGTTGGTTAGAGACAAGAATCCCTGGATAGCATCATCAGGTTGTTGGCTAAAGACAACAACCCATGGATAGCATCATCAGGGTTGTTGGTTAAAGACAACAACCCCTGGATAGCATCATCAGGTTGTTGGTTAAAGACAGCAATCCTGGATAGCATCATCAGGTTGTTGGTTAAAGACAGCAATCCCTGGATAGCATCATCAGGTAGTTGGTTAAAGACAACAACCCCGTCTTGCTCACACCAGCTCACCGCATGGCGACGACGAGTGTCATGGTCATTTTTCTACATCTGCCGCGAATGCTTATCCAGCTGTACACCATTTAAAAAGTTAGTAGCTCTGGAACATCCATTTGATGAACTGAAAAAGGCAATGGCGAATCTCTCTCTCTCTCTCTCTCTCTCTCTCTCTCTCTCTCTCTCTCTCTCTCTCTCTCGTCATATCTATGTTCTATCTATAAAACCTTTCAAGATTTACAGACATACTGCAATATTTTCAGCTTTATTATACTGACTTGTTATTTGCAAGAACGCAGAAAGATTTCTTTTTGTGTACACACAAATTGCAGTATTCTTTGTTATTGTCCAGGACGGGGGGAAATCGTGATGCTATTGCTTAAGTGAACTAAGATGATGCATTAATAGTCAGGCTTCACACACCAAAGTTATCTCTGCACTCATACACCGATAATCATGCGCACTCATGCACCCACCAAATATTCAGCTCTCTTGGAACGGGATGTCACGCATTCGTTTCTCTCCGAACACGACTGAGAACAAGACATACCGTTTCAATGCTACTTATAATTACACATAAAAAACCCAATTACACAAAATGGAATAATCAAAACATAAGATGTCAATACTTCGTAATCCCGGGTTTGAAACCAGAAAGGCTTCTTAACCGGCCAGATTTCCCACACACAAAAACACACATGCACCACCACCCCGCAGTTCTCGAACAAGTCACTTAAAATTTTCTTCAGCACTGGGTGATGGTGGCGCCTTTGGTTGTCTGGCACCAGGTTCCAGGACTGGGTCTCCGTGGTCGTCGCTGGGGACTCAACGTAGAAATCTTCTTCTCTTTGTCTTTTCCACCCACCTCTGGGTTTCAAACTCAGTTTTTCTTTCTCAACTTGTCTGTTACACCTACGACCTGTTGTCACTTCTGTCCCCCAGACCACGTTTCTTTCGACTCTATCTGTCCTGCTGACTCTTCCCTCTCTCCTAAAGTGTTCCCTCTTCTTCTGTTCACCAAGATGTTGCTCTCTCATCTCTCTATCGTGGTGTTGTTCTCTTGTTCCCTCCTCTCTCTTTTCTCCGTTCAGGTTTCTATGGTGATGGAAACAAAGTACATCCCTTTAGGCCTTGTCTTTTGTCCATGTCACTTCTCTGCCGTCTTGGTCATATGTACAATGAATTCCCCTCTGGCTACATCCTTCCACACATAAGCATTTACGCACATCCCCACAAAACAGCCTAGCAAACAAACGCTTCGCACCAAATGACCATCGAAAATTCCCAACGACATCGAGGACCACTTTCACAGAGAAAGCTACGACAACAACGTCCACACGCCTTGGATGCCAACTGTCACGTGACGGTTAGTTACCTAACCACTTCAACCTCCTTGATACGTTCGACCATATGCGCTAGGTGAGGGCGTACTGCTAGACGGCCCATTAAGCTGACCTATTTCTCCAATACGCGCGGAATTCTTTTCCTCTAAGGCGCGTAAACCCGTTTGTGAGAGTGTTTGCTCCCTTCACAGTTGTATCCATTTCTGATAATATTATGCGAGAACGCAAAGAAAGAAGTTTGTTCTTCTTTGTCAGTAATTTATTTTTCGACGAACGCTAGAAAAGATGTGCCAGCGAATTCGTTGCCAAGTTGTATCCTTCGGCGGATCCGTTTCCGACTAGTATGTCCATATTAATCGGTTCGGAATTTCAAATGAAAGGCCACCCCTGTTTTTGAATGATCTTTCTATCTGAAAAAGAGTCTATCAAAACGAATGCCGTATCTTTTATCCTCATCTTTACACATGACACTGACCTGAATGTGGCAGAAAATAGAACTGAAAGAAACAACAAAACTGAGAAATTACTGTCAACATGCAAGCGGCTGATTAAGTCAAATATATAGAAGTAGTAATGATACACGATGCGGCTATTTAACAAAAATATGGGGGGGGGGGGGTGGGCGGGGAGGGGGATATATGTACATTTTTTTCAGTTCGGATGGGATGGGGGGGAGTGCACTTTATATGATTGATGTGTCGCGAACATATTGAAATGAAAGTGTCTGCACACCATACGTTCGTACGTGAAGAAACCCAGAGGCTTTGCATCAAACATTAAAAACATTAAAGTCAGGCATGTGAGTTTCAATCTGTAAGTAAACACACATACATAGCATGGTGAGTTTCAATCTGTAAAGTAACCACACATACACGGCATGGTGAGCATGTAGTTCGTCTTTATTTCAGAAAAAGGGAAGGGCGCGGGGAGGGGGGGGGGGGGGGGGGGTGGGGGTGGGACAAATAGGAAGGTGTTGGGCCCCAATTTCTTTGTGTAAAAAAAAGAAACAGTGGGAACAAATTCCCCACCCCCGTCCCCACCTCCCCCCCCCCCCCCCCCACCACACAGACAGACACACACCAGAGAGAGAGAGAGAGAGGAGGGAGAAGGGGCGAGAGAATTTTCCGAGTGTATGACTTGACGAGAGGAGAGGGATGGCTTTCGACCGACCTCCGAGAGAGAGGTGGGGGCTGGAGAGTCTTGGAAGGAATGCTTACGGGATTCGAGGCATTTTTCTCATTTCTGTCATAAACAGAGACAAAAAAAAAGGATTCTATGTGTCAAAAAAAAACACCCAAACCCCCCCCACACCCACCCCACCCGAAGAGTGCTCGGAAGTTAGGAGGACACAAGTCTATGTTTTTTTAGAGATGTTAATGCATTAACAACGGATACAGAGAGAGAGAGAGAGAGAGAGGGAGAGGAGAGGGAGGAGAAGAGAGAGGAGAGGAGAGGGAGAGGAGATGGAGAGAGAGGAGAGGAGAGAAGAGGAGACGAGGATGAGAGCGAGGAGTGATGGAGGGGGATTTCGACCCCATCTCTTTGATCCTGTCGGCATGCTGCCATATTTTTGATTTTTGAAAAAAAAAAAAGTATTGAAGAGTGAGGACAACGTTCTATGTTTAAACATGTACTTGCAAACGCATAAACCCGGGATTAGCTAGAGGTTAGTTTCTTTCTTCCGAGAGAAGAATGCGACCAGAGGAGACGCGAGAGGAGAAGATGGAGAGGAGACGGGAGAGAGGAGTTAGCCTGAGGCGGATGGCGAGGGAGAGCGAAACAACAGAGAGGAAAATGAGACACAAACATGACCAGACATTTGTTCTCTGGTGATTGTGAATTTCGCTAATGTCCAGTCTTGGGGGCCCTACACTGGGTTAACTAGATGAAGTTCTCTATGCAGAAAAGACACAAACGACGTGCCAAATGGAAAACAAACGCGTATCAGAAGACCCGTTTGGAACCCCCACATAAAAACACCAACAACAAATCAACAGGCTGTACAACACATCCACCCCTCCCCCAGAGGTCGGCGCAGAGTGGATGCGCAACGAGGCGCTCATGCCATTCGGTTATCACGGATAACAACATGGAAGGGAAAAAGGGGGAAAAAAGTTGCATAACCCTTATAGGGTCAGAACCACCAGACAAGAAGACAGCAATGAAACAACCACCCACCACTGTCTTCCCGAGTCAGTTTTGACTAGTTCGGATACTTGGTGGTCCCGGGACACACAGACAAATCATGAGAAGTAAACAGTTGACGGAAAGGGATTATACTTTTTTATATAGGGGATATAGTCTCGGCAGCTTGTGGCTGAAAATGCTGGTTGGTTTGATCATTCCTTTATATCTGGCCAAATAGGCAAACCAACCCAATGATAAATCTTTACATCAGTGCTTGCTATAATAATTCTCCAAGCTCTCTGCTCGCTCTCTCCTCTCTCCTCTCTTCTCTCTCTCTCTATCTCTCTCGCTCGCTCTCTCTCTCGCTCGCTCGCTCACGCTCGCTCGCTCACACACATACAAAGCAACACGCACAAACACACACCAACCACAAACACACACACACACAACACACACACACACAAGTATGTCACATATTGCTTCACATGAAGTAAGGATAGAAAGATGCCTAATACCAAAAAGTAGTACAGTGTCTTTGGAGGCAATACTCAAGTAGACAACCGACCGTTGGTTACAGCTCTTCTTGGCAATGCCAATTTCAGTCTCTGCAAAAACAGAGAAGCAATAAGTAGTTGTGCCATCCGTGATTCCAGCAGATGCTCTGTCTTTGCGCAGCTCGTCAGTCATCCCGTATCTCCTGATCCTTCAGGGGAACGGCTTGCAACTAAGCTTGGCAGACAACGAACACCTGCAATAGTCCTGGGCCACACAGGAACTCCCACAAGTTGTTGGCGGCTTTCTCTGTGTTGTGATTTGGTGATATTACGTTCTAACAGCACGGAGCATTTTTAAACACACACACACCAACACACACACACACACAACAACACACACACACATCACACACAACACACACACACACACAAATGCCTACATAACTTGGTGCAGATACATGCCTCTGTGCGAAGTGGGCGCTCGCGTTTTACTTTTGTGTTTGAGATAGAAGGGAATAGATAGATAGATAGAGACGACGATATACGACAGACAGACGACAGCAGACAGCACGAGACCGATAGATAGATAGATAGATAGACAGATAGACAGATAGATAGATAGATACAGATAGATAGGATAGATCGACAGATAGATAGATAGATAGACAGATAGATAGACAGAGCTAGATAGAGACAGAGACAGGTAGATAGACAGTAATATGCCGATGTCGCGTCTGGAGGAGATGGCAACGTCTCCCCCCCACCCCCCCCTTAAAGAAAACCACACACCTGAAGAAGACCCAAAGGTCAAAATGGATTGTTCTTTTGTCCTGTAATCGGTTTGTCCGTATCTGTGGCGGTAACTTCAAAAACTTCGCTAAGTTTAGCAACACTTTCTTACTACCACAAAGCAAACGACAATAGTTAAATACGGACTTTGTATATGTAAATTTTCTAGGTATAAACTGATTTCTAATGTCGTTATATTTGTTACATTTCATTACAAATGAAATTCATCACCAAGGTCATTCTGGTCACAGTCCCGACAGAATCGTTCATCGTGAGGTATTCCAAATCGTCTGCCAATTTCTATCATGAGTTTATGATTGCCACAGCGAAACCGAATCAGTGGGTATATATAAACATCAGGTA
>JADBJO010021288.1:0-22500 GCA_016801955.1 Conus betulinus
GCGCGCGCGCGCAGCGCGCGCGCGCACACACACACACACACACACAATGCGCACAAGCACACACGTAACGACAACCACACCACCACACACACACACACACACAGCACAACACCGCGCGTACATCTCACTTCAATTACACACACCACACCACATACACACGCCACGCACACACTACTAGCATACAATAATTGCGCTCTCAGTAATCTCGACCTCATTCACGTCACTACAACGGACCACACGCACCACCCTACACACACACCACACACACACACCACACACACACACCCAACACACTCACGCACGCACGGCACTCACGCACACACACACCACCACACACACACCACACACACACACAACCCCAACACACTCCGACCACCCACGTTATACCTTATAATCCCTGTGAAAAAAAAAATTAGAATTGTTTGTCTACAGATAAATACAAGCCACGAAAAATCTTTACTAGAATTACATAACCACGTATGATTGATATGCTTTAGGAGATTTGCACACTCCTGTCCTCTGCAAAATGAATTTTCCCTTTGTGCACTTGACCTGTGTCGTGTTCCTACCTTCTTTTAGGATAGAACCAAGGGCAAACAAAACGAACAAAACAAGAACAACAAATCCAACTGAAAACAAAACAAAACAAAGCAAAACAAGATTTTATTAATGGATAAAAAAGACGCGGTCCAGTTGATGGACGAATCTATATCTTATGATTTCGATTGTGTATGAGTTTTTCAGGTTGTTTTTGGCTGTTTGTTTCTGGCTGTCTCTGTGGGAGGAATGGAATAGAATGGACGTGAAAATGAACGACCGCTGAATCCCTTCTAAAAGCAATTCCAGCACAGCTCTGTTTGGAGACAACGCATAATTCTCGTTCGTCATAGTGACAGCATCATTCTCCACGCAGAGAGAACAAATCAGAAATTTCATGTCAAAACAAGGTCTTACCAAAGCACAATATTTGCGCGCTAGTCAATAAATGGACTCATCCAATTTGTTTGTCTAGCACAATAATGCTCAGAATCATCAAAAAGAAACTGCTGAAATTAAATATTCCGACAATTGTTGCTACCAATCAGATTTGGTATCCATTTCATCACTGGGAAAAAACATTAGCTGAACGTAATTGGAGAGGGCTTTCCTTTTAACTTAAAGACCTTGTTTATGTCAAAGTAAAGTGGCTTTAAACAGAGAGAAGCTGGGTAAGAATTTAAATAGTTTGATTTCTCATTTTCATCAATTTTACTAGTAGTGTATACATGCGTATGAGACTGTATGATTTCACGTATACTAAAAACTTCTTTGCGATTGGTAGAAAAAAGTCGTCAGAACTCACCTGTGCTGAGACTCTCTCTGGCCAGAGGATAGTTGCATACAAGATGGCTCTCCATGAAAATGATAAGATTGGCACAGAGATCAGCGACCAATGGGTGATTGCTGATGGAGTGCATTATCCCATGTCAATCTCCGTCATGGCAGGCAGGCTGACTGAAGACCTCACAGAAAGTTGAGTCCCTTGGATTGTTCAGTCTAGACAGGGGGTACCGCCCTGGGAATGTCCTCACTGTGTAGAACATGCCACTATGATTCAGGAACACATCCAAGCTCTGAGGCAGATAAAAGGGATCTCGACGTCGTCTTGCTCGATCTGGTGAATTCGTATAGATCAGTTTTCCACACGAGATGATTAGACTTGCCCTCAAGATGTAGGAGGTCTTAGTGCGGTTATTCTCAAATTGCTTCAGATTGCTGGAGGCTGGTAAATATATGTGGACTATCATTCGGAACATATTTTTAGGATTATAAGATATTCATCTGTGGTCTTCAGTGTGTGTGTGTGTGTGTGTGTGTGTGTGTGTGTGTGTGTGTGTGTGTGTGCGTGCGTGCGTGCGTGCGTGCGTGCGTGCGTGCGTGCGTGCGTGTGTGTGTGTGTGTGAGTGTGCGCGCGTGCGTGCGTGCGTGCGTGCGTGCGTGTGTGTGTGTGTGCGTGTGTGTGTGTGTGTGTGTGTGTGTTGTGTGTGTGTGTGTGTGTGGTGTGCGCGCGCGCGCGCGCGCGCACGCGTGCATGAGTCCCCACAGGCGCGCGAATATGTTTATGAACGCGCGCCCCGAGTTTGCGTGCAGGGGAAGGGGAAGGAGGTATTAATGCACCCATTAATGCACCCATTAATGCACCCATGTTCACATACACGCATGAATGAATTAATATCTATGTTTCACATCCGCACATGAATAAGTTAATAATTATCTAATTGAAAACTGAAAAGCAGAGGAAATAAGTGAACGTAATCAGTCTTTCAGCAAAAAAAGGAGAACATCAAATGTTTATCACACACACACACACACACACACACACCACACACACACACACACACACACACACACACACACACACACACATACACACGCACACATATACGCGCGCGCACGCGTTGCACTGAGAGAGAGAGAGAGAGAGAGAGAGAGAGAGAGAGAGAGAGAGAGAGAGAGAGAGAGAGAGAGAGAGGGTGGGGTGGGGTGGAGGAGAGACTGACAGAAAAACACAGAGGAATTAAAGACAGTAACAGAGAAACACGTATTTACTATTGTTTAGTGCAGACAGTGGATAACATGTCAGACTATTCCCTCTAGCCCATCAGTGTGATGTGCACGAAGATTGGAGCCGTCCAATTCCCTTTCATCATCTGGTGGGAGAATGTCCCCAAACATTGCATTTGTATTTCTGGTCCCGGACAGAATTATTCACGTGCACTCTTCCCAACCTCCCCATGCGTGCTGCTGGTGGTGTCACTACGACTAACGAGAATCCTGGGTAAACCTCTAGAACCGATCACTGTTGCCAGCTCTTCTCCAGATTTCCTCCTTCGTTCTCCCCGACAGACGAAACAGCTAATGAAATATTGAACTGTATGGAACGGATAACATGCAAATTCACGATACATGCATTCATACATACATACATATATACATACATACATACACACGCTTGTGCATCACATACGTACGTGCGTACGTACATACACAGCTGTACGCACAAACGTGCATGCATAACGCTACATCCACATACATACAAACATGCATTCATCCATACATACATCACATATACATATATATATATATATATATATATAATATAGATATATATATATATATATATGATATATATATATATATATTAACGCGCATTACCACAAACACACATGAACCACACACACCACACACACACACACACACACACACACCACAACCACACAGATATACACGTGCTTACCTCGCTCACAAACGTGTTCACTCTCATGCACATAAGCACAAACGCACACACAACACACACACACACACACACCACAAACGCGCGCGCGAGCGCGCACACGCACACACGCACATACACACACGCACGCACCGCACGCATACATCCGTGCGCGTACGCACTACCGTTGCGCGCATCCGCACACAACACCCACACACACACAATGCATACACGCACTTACACACACACACCACACACACACACACACACACACACACACACACACACACACCACTCACTCACTCACTCACAAGACACACCGCACGCATGCACTTACTTACGCGCAAAAACACATGCACGCTCACACACAAAAGCGAACGCTCGGGCTTGAACACACACCACACACACACACACCACAACACACACACACGCCACACACACACACACACACCACACACGCCACACACACGACACACACCGCACACACACACACACACACACCACACCACACACACACACACACACACACCACACACACACACCACACACACCCACACACACACACACACACACACACACACACACACACAGACGAATAATCTCTTTCAGTGTTTCAAAAGTATTCCCGCATTAGAACTTCGAATGTATCGACAGCCCATCTCTATTCGAGTGTCTGTCTGCCCGAATCCCACCGCTCTATACCCACACTCCCACCGACACTCCCTCTCTAACACAACAACATCAAAAAGGTAAAGAGATCGATCTGCAGCGAAATTCATCCTTATGGTTTTGTTTCAGTTTTTCTTCTTTTTTTTTTTTTCTTACAATACAAACACATCCATGGACCAATTGTACACACGCACACACTATAGAAGCCGACCTTTCCGCTTTTCTCTAATGCTATGGACTAAAAAGGAAATACGGATCGATATGTTGAATACTCTGATCACCATTTCGTCACGTCCCTGAATTTTAACTCAGTGTCTTGAGCTTCTTGCTGGACACGTGCCAGAGAAAAAAAGATAAAAAAACGATGGATGAATTCCTTTGGAACAGATGACAACGCCAGTCTGTCTCAGGACAGTCATGTTTCTCGTTTATCATAGAGTCAGCAGCACGCTTTGCAGGCTGTACAAGTCAATATGAATACACTGCCCGGAGACCCAGAGGTCAGAAAGTCAATGTTGACCACTCTCTCAGTAGATGGGAAATAATGTAGATTGAATACATTGGAACCACATCAGACCGACTATGTGGATGAGAACAAGAATCAAAATGTCTTGTGTTTTCTTTGCAGCTGGCCACATTACTTATTTCTGTTTTCTATTTATGTATTAGTTTATTCAGTGGGATATTTAGAAACTGACTGTGCTCGTGACTCCATTGCTGTTGGTCCTCTTTGGATTGAAAACACCTGATTTAGTGTAAGAGATCTGAGAGGGTGTAATGGAATGGAACAGGAATAGCTCGGTTGGTAGAGCGCCTGACTCGTAATCTTGGTGATCCTGGAGTTGCGGGTTCGAACCTCCGCCGGGGCGTTTCGGTACAGGGATTTTTTTTCCCTCGGAGTTAACATTGGTTCTGACTCATTTCCATACAGTCCTTCGAATGAACTATAACCCGAGGTTCCGTGTGTGACGCACGCATAACATCTTGCACACATGTAAAATCCCATCACCAACATTCGGAAGAGTAGCCAGTTTGGCCGTTGGTATGGATGACACCTTACACATAGCATGCACCCTGGAGTGTAGAAAATAAGAAAAGAAGACCATGAAGATAATAGAACTGAGTGATCGATATTGGAACGATACTGACTGCGATGACACGGGAAACGACTGAATGAAAGCGCCAGCTTGCAGCTCTTTCAGTCGGCACTCACCCAGGTAGTGCAGCCTGTTGTGTAAACGAGTGTTGATTTGTTTAGAGCCTGGTCGCTAGCCGAGAATAGGCGCTACAAAAGTATTCAGTATTATTATTTACTTCATTTTGCTTATTATCATTCATCTCCTTTGGGAATCCTGTACCGCCAGTTCAAAGTGGATGAACTGAGGAAGTACAGATTTTTTCTATTTACATCACTTATTTCCATGATTCCCCCCTATGTTTGTTTGCTCCCTCCCCTCCACCCCCCCTCCCCCCCCACCCCCCCCTCCTTGCCCCTCCATACCACCATTCTATCGGCAGCTTCTCTATTCACGCAAAATGATTGAACAAGTCTTTCTACAGAATGATTAATAACCTAGTCGTCGGACTTTCTTCTACACGTGTTTACATTAATATGGAACTCGTATACCAGCTTTATTAAACGAAATCTATAACAGTCTACGGATGCACAAATTATCTTAACAGTTTTACCTTCTGTCTTGGACTGACAATCAGTACTGACTCTTCTTCTTTGTCAGTTCGTTTCGGTAAATTGCTAATCTATTTGCATTTGATCACGTCTTTGTGCTTTTGCTTATGTCAAGGGTAGTTTTGTAACACTATTGCATAGACGAAACGTTTACTATGGAGAAAAGTGAATCGCGAATTTCTTTCTTAGTGGCATGGCAGCACCGATGTACTTGCTCCCCGGAAACTCATGTTCTTTCCTTTATCAATAGCATTCAAGCACAAACCTCCGCCAGGGTTCAAGTCTGGATAACAACCTGCGAGGAAAGCAGAATTTACTCAGATATTCGCTATTTTAAATTTGCATCTCTTTCATTCAATGATGGAATCATGGAATTGGCCGATGTCCAATCTTCCTGCCCATAATCTCGTTCGAGGTTACGGAACTAGAATTTATTATTGTTCATTTTTAAAATCATGTACTCATCTTCGTGTAAAAACTAATTTCTTTATTTATGGTTACTGGGTTTGTTCTCTCCTTTCTTAATTCACTTTGTATGTATCACACTTGTATATTTGAATAGGATTTTACCTATGACAAGTCAATTTATACATTTGATTTATTTGTATCTTCCTGTTAATCTGAATGATTGTTTAATTTGTTTGTTTCGTTATTTAACTGCTGAAATTGTATTGGTGATGAATATGTTGTTTTTGTCCAATGCTAATTTCCTTGGTAAACATTACGTTTGGTAGGTAGGTGTTCGCTAGCACGCACAACGTTATTGAGCATGGGTACATATCAGTTAAAAACTGACCAACACCGTTTCCTCGACATACAAAAATTTAACACGGTCTCTGTCCTACAACTCATGGCTGACAGTAATTGCTCCCCTTAAGTGGAAGACCTGTTTCTTTATTTCTTTCTCTTCTCTCTTTTTTTTTTCAGAAGCTTTTCATTAGAATGTTTCGCCAAGACACCGTTTGCTATTGTTACCATGTCAAAAGTCATGCGCGAAAACATTTATGCATAGGTTAAGTACTTCACGGATCTCTTGTCAAATGTTAGCTCCACATGAAAACTTTGTTAAGTAAGATTGATGCAGAATATGATACTAAACAGATTAATGTAACAAAATTTTCTAGGTAAGAACAAGTTTCACACGCCCAAGACCTGTTGCGCGCCGCGCGCAACAACACACATACTTACCGTGACACCAACACAGGCAACACAAACACACACACACACACACCACAAGTCTGTAATCACAGAAAGGAAGAAGGACAGTTAAAAAATTCAAGAAGATGTTTAAGTACCATATCCCAAGACAACAACACCATACAACAACACACAAAAACACACTCCAACACACAAGTACCACACACCCACACATGTTAAGTACGACGCGCCGTAGCGCGCGCATGTTAAGTACCGCACGCACGCCCGCACACGCATATGCTGCAGGTAAATATCGGAGTTAAAAACATTTACCAACACTGTTAAGACAGAATCGAGAAGACCAAAATAATATCCCCAAGGTAGAAGTACCATCCCAACAACCAAGTATTGCACCAGACAACTCCCATAAGTACCATGATTTCTGTCATCGGGGCTGCTGCGCCGTTCTGGTTCAGCCGAAGACCTGCTGTCACGCTATGCATGGGACAGCCAAATGCCAAGACACATGCTAAGTACCATATCCCCAAGACATGTAAGTACCCTATCCCCAAGACATGTTAAGTACCATATCCCCAAGACATGTTAAGTACCATATCCCAAGACCATGTTAAGTATCATATCCCCAAGACATGTTTTAAGTACCATATCCCAGACATGTTAAGGTATCATATCCCAAGACATGTTAAGTACCATATCCCCAAGACATGTTAAGTACCATATCCCAAGACATGTTAAGTATCATATATCCCCAAGACATGTTAAGTATCCTATCCCCAGACATGTTAAGTACCATATCCCCAAGACATGTTAAGTACCATATCCCCAACAGTTAATACATGTTAAGTATCATATCTCCCAAGACATGTTATGTTAAGTACCATATCCCAAGACATGTAAGTACCATATCCCCAAGACATGTTAAGTACCATATCCCCAAGACATGTTAAGTACCATATCCCCAAGACATGTTAAGTACCATATCCCAAGACATGTTAAGTACCATATCCCCAAGACATGTTAGTACCATATCCCAAGACATGTTAGTACCATATCCCCAAGACATGTTAAGTACCATATCCCAAGACATGTTAAGTACCATATCCCCAAGACATGTTAAGTACCATATCCCCAGACATGTTAAGTACCATATCCCAAGACATGTTTAAGTAGTACATATCCCAAGACATGTTAAGTACCATATCCCAAGACATGTTAAAGTACCATATCCCAAGACATGTTAAGTACCATATCCCAAGGACATGTTAAGTACCATATCCCCAAGACATGTTAAGTACCATATCCCCAAGACATGTTTAGGTACCAGGTACAGCCCCAAGACATGTTAAGTACCATATCCCAAGACATGTTAAGTACCATATCCCAAGACATGATAAATACCATATCCCCAAGACATGTTAAGTACCATATCCCAAGACATCTTAAGTACCATATCCCCAAGACATGTTAAGTACCATATCCCCAAGACATGTTAAAGTACCATATCCAAAGACATGTTAAGTACCATATCCAAAGACATGTTAAGTACCATATCCCAAGACGTGTTTAATAACATTTCATAAAAACATGTCAGGTACCATTTCCCAAGACATGTGCCGTTTCTCAAGACATGTTAAGTACCATTTCCCAAGACAGGGTTAGTACCATGTTGAGTACAGTTCTCAGAGATCAGGCAACAAAGAAATAGAATGAGAGGGGGGGGGGGGGGGTTGTTGCAGGAGGGACTGGGGAAATTGCAAAACAAAAATTACCAAGGAGTGATCATTTTCAGCGTGCAGTTATTGTTAAGACTGAAATGGAAGTCGTACTTACCACTGTGGTCCAGTTTGTAATGGCACAATTGGACACATTTAAGAGAGAGAGAGAGAGAGAGACAGAGAGGGGGGGGGGGGGGGGAGGGAGGGGGAGAGAGGAGAGGAGAGAGAGAGAGAGGAGGGGGGGGGGGGGGGGGGGGGGGGGGGGGAGAGAAAGAGAGCGAGAGAGAGAAGGCTCAATAAGCTGAGATATATACAGATATGGACCTACAAAGACAGACAGACAGATAGAAAGATAGATGATAGATGGACAGGCAGACGGACTGGTAAATAGATAATAGATGGATAGATAGATAGATAGATCAGACAGACATGTAGGTAGATAGATAGACAGACAGACAGACAGACAGGCAGACAGATCGATCGATCAATCGATCGATCGATCGATCGATCGATCGATCTCGATAGATAGATAGATAGGATAGATAGATAGATAAGATAGATAGATAGATAGATTGATTGATTGATTGATTGATTGATTGAGAGAGAGAGAGAGAGAGAGAGAGAGAGAGAGAGGATAGAGAGAGAGAGAGAGAGAGAGAGAGAGAGAAAAGAGCTCTAGTGCCAAGACAAAGGCAGGCAAAACGTGACGATTCATCTAGGATTATAAGATTCCCACATACCACATGCCTCCCACCCCACCACCTCCAATCCCATGTCATCATTTGTATTGTGAAACACCTCTCCCCACCCCTCTCCCACCCCCATCTTCCAACGTTCCCAGTCTAGTCCATGTTTTATCCAGCTACACCGGGGTGAACCTACCTTTTTTTTTAATTCAGTGAGATAATAGGAAGATGAGAGGGTGGAATCAATTCTCTCTGTCTTCCAGTGGTTAAGACACATGTCATTCTTTCAGACGCCTTCTTCCTCCCCTTTTTTTTTCCCCAGACGAACCGGTCCACCCCTGGCCGCCGTTAAAACGCGCTTCTCTAATCTGATCCTGCTCCATGTTTGTTCCCGGCGGAATGTGCCATGGTCTGATCCCAGCTTATCAACCAGTAAGTAAGCCAATTAAGAAGCGGGATCCGCACGTGGGTGTGTTGTGCAGCCACACTCACCGTCATGCCAGAGCCAGAGAAACGCAGATCGTCGAAATGAAAAGGAAAGAAAAGCAGACAGTTAGAGCTGCAGACAAAGATCCCCCAGACAGCCGCGCTGAAAGACAGAGTAAAGCAGACCAGTATGACCGACCAATCCGATAACAGCAGACAAACAGTCTGACGGTACAATCTTTCGACATGCAATGAGCTTCTCACACTGCAAGTAACATCTTTTTTTTTTTCAAGAACCTCCTGACAAATTATGAATGTCTCTCTCTCTTCCAGCTTCCCTGCGCGCATTTCGCCTAACCTTTGCTTAACTTCTCCGCCCTCTTTGTCTGTAGTCATGTCAGTAAGGTCGTTTCATTGAAGTCATGTTTGTTTCGACATGTCAGTAAGGTCGTTTCATTTAAGTCATGTTTGTTTCGACGACAGGGATATAAACAGAAAGAAGCTAAATGAGAAGTTTCACAGGGTGTAAGCAAAAGTAAAGGGCAAAATGCAGATAGGTGGAATCCACTCAGGAGAAAATCCCCGTATTTGGGATCTAGTACACACCAATAGCTCAAATTTTGCAAATACACCCTGATGGCCAGAACCATCCAAGTTGTCTTGTTTTGAAAGTTCAGCGTTTTTTTTGAGGTAAACAATGTATTTATAATCTTGTTTTAGTGCTGTTGACTTTGCTATGCTTGGTTGGGCTGTTGGAATCCATGAAGCTGAACTTGACCCAGAAGCCTCAATGGTACCTCTATATATACCATTCGATGGAGCAAAATCACGATCACAATTACTGCCATTTAAATCTTTGACCACAGAACATAACCACATGTATTGTTCTTGGTCTTGTTCTTGTTCTTGTTTTGTTGTTCTTGTTCTTCTTGTTCTTGTTTCTTCTTCTTCTTTTCTTCTTTCTTCTTCTTCTTTTCTTCTTCTTCGTTTTTCTTCTCTTCTTCTTCTTCTTCTTTTTCTTCTTTTTCTTCTTCTTTCTTCTTCTTCTTCTCTTCTTCTTCTTCTTCTTCTTCGTCGTCGTCGTCGTCGTCGTCGTTCAACACCACCATCTTCATCTTTAGTTTAATCCTCAACATCGACATGATCAACTTTTATGTAGTAGTAGTAGTAGTAGTAGTAGTAGTAGTAGTAGCAGTAGCAGTAGTAGTAGTAGTAGTAGTAGTGTAATTGTTGCTGTTGTTGTTGTTGCTGCTACTGCTATTATCATTTGTTGTTCTTATATCATCCAAGAACAGCTGTCCACAGACTCTTTCACTTGTATTGCAAGTCTTCCTCTTCCACCATCGTTCTTTTCTCTGGTTGAAAGAAAAATGGAATTACGATGTTCTTTAACTTTGGTCCACTGTACCAGAATCCCCTGCCCCCTCTACAATCTCCCACTCCGCTCCCTCCCGCACCTACCTCCCTTTTTTTTCCCATTCCATAAGACTTCCACACAGTTCAAGACTAATATGTTAGTGTAAAATCTATTTGCTGCCCATATTCGGCCAGGATGTGACTCAGTCGTCTCTCTGTCTGTCCGCGCTGTAAGACCAGTCAGTGAGAGACAGTCCACGCGACAAAAGTCAGCGACGATGAATTATCCGCGGGTGTGATATTGTGTCTGCGAGCCGCTAGTTCGGTTTTTTCTAGAAGTCTCACCTCTCTTCACCAGGGATTTCACCGCGGAAATATAATAAATGGGTATGCGTGTGTTCCGCACTGTACATAAGCAGACTAGGCTGACAGATGCAGGCGTGGGGCTCCGTGCACGTGCAGCTTGAAACAGCTTTCACACTGTGTAGGGTGTGAAACACAGACGGCAAAATTGGCTTATAGAGGTCATATTGTATTAACTACTGTATCCGCATACAGTACTTTGTTTCAATTTCTCTTTATTCCCTCAGTACCCCTCCCCCCCCCCCCCCCCCCCCCCCCCCCCCCCCCCCCCCCCCCCCCCCCCCCCCCCCCCCCCCCGCCCTTCAAGTCCTCTGAGTTAATCTGGTCAGCAATTGAAACATTTAATTAACAGTAGAGTGCAAAGAATATAGAATATTTGTGTAGTTAGTCTCTCCATACACAAGCTCATTTGGGGTTCGTGACAAATCACCCAGGAATGTTTTTTTTTAAACAAATAAGTTCACCTTTTCGCATTGTGCAGCAGCAGCATCAAGACCCCATGGTTCAGGCCCATTATTATTGGCAGCATTTCACCTTCAAACGTTTCAGAAACAAAGCAAGGCATTCATTGTTCGCTTCGACAACTTCTTCATGAAAAATAGCAATACATTTTCGACTCTGCAAGCAACGTCTTTACATGCCAAAGTGAATCTTAACCGTGCAGAGAAATATACATCTAAGTACTTATATACATGTATATAAGTGTTATATAAGTGTTATATCTATAAAAATGATTGCCATTTCAAACTGACTTTGCATGTCGTTTAAACAGAAGTTGCCTCTGAACACATTGCAATGGGTTTCGTCTCATATAGACTTGTCGAAAATATGAATATCATCCTTTACTCAGGTCTCATTATTCATTGGGAAAATAAACATATAATTCCAAAGGCAAATGGTCAGATTCAATTCTACCTGACACATTCATTTTGCAGCTATCAGAAATCCTTGAAAACAGGCATATATGACATTAAAAAAAATATCATCTACACTGTTACCATTATCAGATATGTACGTGTAATGACCTTG
The DNA here is from genome assembly GCA_016801955.1 of Conus betulinus. NCBI lineage: Eukaryota > Metazoa > Mollusca > Gastropoda > Neogastropoda > Conidae > Conus > Conus betulinus. The sequence goes on from JADBJO010021288.1 coordinate 12,343, forward strand.
AAGGTCATACCATCCGAAAAACACAGGTCGAAAACAGTGCACATATTAGGTAACATTTTTGCCGTAATAAATAAGCACACGGTCTTCAGAATCGCTGTTCGAGCTTAAAGGACCACTTAAATGTTGAATGACAAAATCACACACTTTGGAATCAAAGTCAGAGAAAATATTTGATGTTCTACTATTTAAATCTCAATACCATATACACACTATGTTCTTTATCATAAAGCAGATTGTCACATAAGAAATCTTCCAATAAAGAAAACTCGGTTTTCACATTCTCTGCTGGTATATATGCACAAACATGCATAATTTGTCTTTCAATGCTGAAAAGGCATTTAACCGATAGAAGAGCATAGAAAAGATGAGACTCCACACATGGGTTAGACAGAAGAACATAGCTCATTCCTAATCACACATATAGGCTAATTCCACCGGAACGTCTTCCGCGTGCTGACAGCTTAACAGCAGGTCTACAAAACACCATAATCATACCCTTTAAAAATAGGCAAATAAAATCTTCTATAAACGTCTCAAACTAAACAAACCAGATCAAACGAACAGAGCTACGAGACAAAATCATGATAGTGTGTTTTGTGAGAAATCCAATAACGTTCCACTGAAGGAAAGAAAATGGTTTCAACTTATAATGCACACAAGCATCATCAAACTCATTATTCAAGACTGACGAAGTCAACCTACACCCCTTTCCATTTAACACATCGTCGACAGACCTGTTTCATGTGTACGGGCAACACAGAAACCTCGCCACAGAACACGAGTGCACAATTCTCACGTGGTGTCACCGGCTCACTGACTCTGTCGCTCTGTGACAAGATAACCGGCGTCGCCTCAATGTTCGTTCTCTCCACATCATCGGACAAAATTCAAAGATAACTACGGGACCGACCGAAACCCTGTTTTATTTCCACAAGACGATCACCCGAGTCCAATGTGTAACGAGTGCCGTCCATAAGGATCATGGATCATTGCGGCACGTTTCCCGTCACTTCTCGCCTTTAAAAGATGGAGGGGTTAGTTTTTACTACATGTCTCTTATTCCTATGGAGTAGTCCTCCCCTACAAAGATATTGGTCTCCCTGAGTTTCCGTTTTGCTCTAAGTATGTCCGTTTTCTGTTCATGAAAAACACATTGTGTAATTATCGGGGAATCCGGTTTGGAGTTAACAGGACGGACCGATTCCACATCACGAGACAGTTTCAGCTTATCATTGAGAAGGTCTCTAATAAAGCCTCACACTGAGCACTTGTCTTATTGTCCCTCCCAGCGAGGCCATAGAAGAGAATGTTGTTTCGCCTGGACCTTCCCTCCTGGTTATCTGTCTGCTTTTCAGTGTTGTCTATTCTCGAAGCCAGGTCGTTGTTCTTTCTCTGTAAGTCATGGTTCTGCTGCCAAAGGTCGTCCACCTCCCGCCCTCAGCCCTCTCTGCTCCTCCTGCATGACAGCAGAGCCCTCATGCAGGACCCGCATGTACCGCTTGACTCGTCGAATTGCCTGTCCATCGACTGGAACATGGTCATGAGGTCAGACAGGGATGGTTCCTTCACTGGCTGGTTAGAGGCGCCTCCCTGAGGGTTGACAGGCTTCTCCATGCTCACTCTGCCACCACTTGTCCCAGTGCTGGAGAATCGGGTCTGCCTGGTGCTGTCACGGCCTTGCAAAGGTTTGGAATCAGGATTACTTTCAATATCACCAGAACGGAGGAGAAAGCTCCCCCAGAACAAATACGACAGGCACAAGCCTGCCACACACTGTCCACTCTCCTGTTCAGCTGCAGTATGGCGACCCGAATTGAAAAGTTTTATCTTGTTTGTTGAGACATGTAGGCCAGGAACAAGGGCAGAAAAGAGCTACCAGTAGCCCTAAGTCCAAGGCTCCAGATGGCATGGCCCTTGGTACATTCACTGATCAAATCTGGGTGGAGTATACTACTCTAAAATCACTTTAAACAATGACATATAACGGAGGGCCATAAACTGCGACTTTATGCGTGACACACCTGTTCACGCAGAGAGAGAGAGAGAGAGAGAGGAGAGAGAGAGAGAGAGAGAGAGAGAGAGATGAATCAACTACCTGTCAAGTCAATTTAAAGTGAAAATTTATGTCTACTAGCCATGAATCCATTTCCATACGAAAACGTTTTCCTTTGAGCCAGCTTTTCCAAAAGCACGTACCGCAATTCTGGGACCCCCTCGGAATTGACGTCACTAGCCGACATTGGTATATCCAAATAAGAACAGCGGTGGGCGAAACCAAACGGTCGTCTTCCAAGAAATCCTGAAATTTGTCTATTACTTTATTCTCGTTTACCTAAAAGTGGACGGGACCAGTTTCAACACTCTCTAACCATTTCTTCTCTCAGTTCTTAGCGAAAGGCTAAATCTGCTGACAGGCCACTCTTTCAGTGTCTAATCAGCATTCAACATAAAATCACATAACAAGTTACATGTTAATTTTCAAACGTCATGATATGCGGGACCTAATCATTTCTGACACGCGGGATATTAGACCTTTCTTTTTTTTTTTTTTAATTTTCTTTTTGTTTATAACGCTCGACATTGAGCATGATCGGACAAATAAATTCATCAACGGCTGTCATCATGGTGGCATTTCATGGAGTTACAAATGTGATCTTAAGGGACTATGTAAGAGAGGAGAGAGAGAGGAGAGAGAGAGAGAGAGAGAGAGAGAGGGAGAGAGAGAGAGAGAGAGAGAGAGAGAGAGAGAGAGAGATATGAATCAACTACCTGTCTAGTCAATCTTATGAATACTCAAACGCGGCTGGGGAGGATACAAGGGAAAGTGGGTAAGGATCTGTCGTGCTGGCTGTGACAGTCTCCCGCCCCAATCGATGGGGCCAACGTTCACCGAGTTCAAACGTTGTCTGGAGGGACTGCTGGTGCTGTTTCATTTTCCCCTCTTGGATATTGCTGTGTCTGCTACCAGTCAGTCTGCGGCCCCTCCTTCTGCTTCATGCTGACTGTCGACTTCTCTTCCTGACTCCAGCCGCTGAAGACGGCTGGCCTGGGGATTTGCTGGAAGGGTTCTTCCCCTTGTTCTCTTAATCTGTGGGATACGTACTAGATGACTCCCCCTCCCCCCCCCCCCCACCCCCCCCCCCCCCCCCCCCCCCCCCCCCGCCTGCCCCCCCACCCCCCCTCCTTTTTTTTATTTATTTATTTATTTATTTTTTTTTTTTTTTAAACAGCAGTGTGGCGTGTGTCAGATCTCTGACAATTTTAGTCTTGTGAATCTCTGTCATAACCTTTCGTTTTTTTTTTTTTTTTTTTTTTCTTGTTTGTTCTCTTCTCTTCTCTCTCCTGGTCTCTCTCCTCTCTCCTCTCCTCTCTCTCTCTCTCTCTCTCTCTCCCCTCTCTCTCTCTCTCTCTCTCTCTCTCTCTCTCTCCCTCTCTCTTCGTGTCATTCTATCATCCACTCAAATGTTGACCATTGTTTATTTGTTAACTGGTCCTGAATTAAACCCATCGATCATATCGCTTTATGCTACCCATCCTTGCATAATTTTCACATCACATTTGAAACTATAATGCCGTATATCAGAACAGTCGACGCTGCTTAAATCAAAGTCGAAAAGGAATAATGAAGTCAATTTGAGATAACCAGCTTTTGTCGAAGTTAAAAAAAAAAACTGAAGTAAATGAAGGTCCTCGGACTAGAGCATGCGGTGTGGGTGAGGGAGGGAGTGAGAGGACAGGAAGGGGGGGGGCGCGTGGGGGGGGGGGGGTGATTCATACAGAAGACTAGACTATAAGCAGCTTTCATATAAACGGTTTTGATTGCCTACTTGTATCAGAACTAAGTCTTTACTCTCGAGCTCTGTGACAGCCTTGGCTCAGAAGATATATTTGTAACGTGCATGACGTGGTCGGAACACAGTGACACCTCGACGGTGCACATGAAGGTAGAAATAAAATTGAAGACAGGGTAAACGTCATACCTCATCAACACTGTCCTAATTCCTGTTGAGGGACTTGCTAAGAAAGAAAATGTTAGCAGGTGAGAATAACAGATAAAATGCCAGATATCTAGCACCTCAGCATCTCTATCAGGGGCCATAAAGTTGTCATAGATCGCCTTTTCTTTGTCTCCTCAACCGCCATTGACATTTCGTTTTATATCGTAACAGACCTTGCTCTCCACCTACCTGCGCGCATAAGCGCGCACCACGCGCGCGCACGCGCGCACACACACACACACACACACACACGCAGCACGCAGCACGCACGCACGCACGCACGCACGCACTCACGCACGCACGCACACACACACACACACACATTTGCGCGCGCACGCATATGCTCGCGCTCGCACGCACGCACGTACGCAAGCACGTACTTGCGCGCACAACAGACAGACAGATGAGAGGCAAACAGACAGACAGACAGACACACACACACACACACACACACACACACACACACACACACACACACACACACACACACACACACACATACCACCACACGCATGCACGCACACACACACACACACACACACACACACACACACACACACACACACACACACACACACCACACGCAGGCACGCAAGCACGCACGCACGCACGCGCACAACACACACACACACACACACACACACACACACACACACACACACACACACACACATGAAAAAAAAAGTGCCGTTCTATCGATTGAGAAGGTAGATATGTAGCAATGTCAATGTGACTCAATAGCAAGCACTTGCACTTGTGAGAGAGAGAGAGAGAGAGAGCCAGCCAGCCAGCTAGCCAGCCAACCAGCCAGACAGACAGACACAGACAGTGTGAGGGGGGGAGGGGGGGGGGGGGGGGGTTGTGACGAGATAGATGAGTGGTAGGTGGGTCCTCTAGGGGAATGACTTGGAATAATTTTCTTTACGAGAATGATCTTAACATTTCACCTCTACCCTCTCTCTTACTAGTGGTGGAAGGAGCAACTTTCTGGTACTAGTCATCGAAAGAAATTTATACTTATTCTGGGTACTGTTAAAATACTTGATAGTGGCTCTAAGATATGTTTCCTTGGGCCTCTACTCTTAAAAAGTACTTGTAGCTCTGAGAGACAGAATTGAAGAGAGAAGTTCAAACAGTCGACACTGAGTGAACAACAGAGAACTGACACAAATTAAGTGCAATGCCACACATCAACTTTACTTGCTACACATAGGTAAGTATATACATATCGATTCTATAGCCTTAAGTTTAGTTCTCATTGAACCACAACAATTAAATGCCCTTTCTCACTCCTACTTTACTTACTTAAGAGACAGTATAGCAGCTTAAGTTGGTATACAGTGGGCATGTCAGTGTTTACTCTGAATATATATATATATATATATATATATATATATATATATATATATATTCTTATACATATCCACTTCGCTTGCGTGCACCCAGTGCAGTAGCCAAAGTGGTAATCAAAGACATGTTCTCACTATTTCATCATAAAGTGAGGGTAAGTGTCTGGTGGATTTGAGTCCAGGGGGACTAATTTATGACTTATTTAAGTCAGAGAGGATTGTTGACCTCTCTCTGGTGGCTGGTGACGACTGATCCTGCAGTGTAGACCAGTTACTGTAGTGCTGGGCTGTGGAGTGTCTGCACCCTGTCTGGCCTAGAGAGGTGTATCTGGTGTCACCCTGGTTTCTGGGGTAGCCACTGTGTGTGGTTTAGCCACAGGTTGTAGTGTGACCATGATCCCAGTTTTGTTCCTGGGATGAATCAGTGCCTTAGACTTGGGATCAAGCAGTAGAAGGAGATTACCATGCCTTCCTTCTGGTCTTCCCTTTGTCTTTCACTGTATTGATCTACAGGTGGTCTTAAGGAAACGTGAGCCTCGGGGACTACGTGTCTCTTAAACACTAGACTGTCAGATAATCAGATTTCTGATCTGACTGACAGGGTGTCAGTCAAAATGAGACACAGGGAGGTTTGCCTGTCCTTTGGCCAATCATAAACTTGGGATTCTCCCCGTGCACACCCCACCTTTAGAATGAATGTTAATGAGTGAAGTGCAGGGAAAGCTTACAGGCATAATCCGCCAGCTGCACGGATGGTGTGTAACAAACAGTGTGCAAATGGGAGAATATTAAAGAGAGGCGGTGTGGGGGTGGGGGGGTTGGGGGGGCAAACAGAAGACAGGGGGGTGCGCGAGACAACTTGCTCATGCCTTTGTGCCAAGTCAGAGACATGGGGGATGGGTGTAGGGAGTGGTGGGGACTGAGGAAAGCCTCGGGCAATAAACGGTGAAACTGACATCATCAGGCATCGGGCTGCCACATTTGGTAAGGAGTAAAGGGTTGAGATGGGAGGGAAGGTGCAGGGGGAAGAACAATGATGCAGGGGTGCGATGTGACGTAACTTTTCAGTCTTGACTTGCGACATCAGGGCCAGGAGGGGGGGAGTGTGGGAGGAGATAGCATAGATTTGAATAGAGTTGTTGCCATGTGTGTGACACACATTAGGGAGAAAGGGGTGGATGGCATCTGTGATTGTACAGAAAAATACAAGTTGGACTGATCAGATGGATTTGGTCAAGTGTTCCGTCACAGGGTTGCGACAGGCGCTGTCTTCCCTGTTTTACCAGTTTGACATGGGAAATTTTCATTCACAAGAACAACTCCACCAACATTAACAACAACAGCTCATGGTAAGGGAGGAAAACAAGGAAACGTGTAGGTTAATTCTTAAATAAAGAACATAAAAGACAATGCAAAAAATGCAACGGAACCCAACCCAACACAAACCAGGGGCGGATCCAAGAGGATGTTGGTGCTTAGGACCCCCATTCCCCAGGACCTGATTTATTTCAAAACGAACATAGATTTACATGTGTATGTTTTCATAAACACAAATCTTGTTATCTACCAGGAGAGAGACCGCCCCCCCCCCCCCCCCCCCCCCCCCCCATCCCCGAATCCCCACACCTATGTTTCTTTGTCTCTGGATCCCACCCCCGCAATAAACAAATGGGTTATTGAAACTCTAGGAATCGTGATACTTTCTCCCCAACTTTACTTCTCCCTCCATCATTACTGGATCCACCTGTCCTTACCCTATCCAAGCCTAGCTAGCTCAATCTCTTCCAGCAGTTACCAATACGTCCATTCAACGAAAATGGCCATGAACTTACTGTGACACCATCTCATCACTGGCATGTATGGAGGGGGCTTGAAAACAGATTATCATAGGAACAGGCAAAAAGAGCCTCAGAATTTAACATCATCTTTCTTTTTCAGTTCAATTGTAATCAACGAGGATGATGAAAATGATGCAAATGGGGTTCAACTCTGGTCAAAGGATGTTGGTTATGCTTCCTTTCAATATACATTCTGTTGTAAAACAGGCCCGAGAGAGACAACACCCACAGTGTTGGTCAGGAAAAAAGTGTGCAATCACTACTCAGTAAATAATACATCCAAAAGGTAAAGCTCGACTGTGATAGTCAGCCTGTAGATACTAAGCAACGTCGTTTGAGATGTTAGCACATATGTATGCCTTTTTTGGATTCTGACCCTTGATTTCCCAATCTGCAACCCACGACACTAACCACAGAACCAGTGGGTCTCTCTCTTCTCTCAAATTCTGTGGCTCTCAGCCTGGATGTCGTCATGAGTCTTCAGTTTATATTCCTTCTTCATAATATATGTTTTAAAAATGTGTGTCAGTCTCGACATATGCAAGTTCATTGGGGACTGTCTAGGAATGAACGTGGCAGAACATTACAGAGAGGCTGCAAAATCCACTGGCTCTGTGGCTAAGGAATTACTATCGCCAGTTGGGAATTTGATAGTTGCAGTGCCATCATACATACGCTGGATCAAAGAAGACATCACTAAACAACGCCTGCTGATTTCTAGTAGGAGATCATAGTCTCCTTTGGCGAGTGGCCTCACGGTAATCTGCATTGAATCCGCCTCTACACAGCCTGCGTTGATGCTGTGATAGCAGCAGTATCTGCCTGCAGCAACACACCGCAAAACTCTTCAAGCTAGTGTGGACTGATTCTGACACGTTGTCCTGGAAATGATGTGCAAGGAGAAAAAGGACATCAACATGGATAGCGAAATGTAAATGTACACGCACAAAACAATGTGACAAAGAATACAAGAAGAGGAGGTGCCAGATTCTGTATTGTGACGACGCGCTCTTAGAAAGAACAGTTCGAATTTCATTCATTCATTCAGTTCACTATGAATTCGGAGGTATACAATACGATATCTTAAAAGATAGCATGACCTTATACAGTACATAGAACACAACACAGCACAGTGCAATATAGAACAGTACAATGCAATGCAGTACAGTACAGTGTGCAATACAATATAAAACACACATACATTACAACACAATTCATAATTCTAATTCTAACATTTGTGGTTGCTCGTTATGCATGATTCAAGAGATCAGAATATATGAGAAATACATCGTACAGTAATAGAAAAATACATAACTAGATTTTTGTCCATCACTTGGGGGGGGGGGGGGGGGGGGGGGGGGGGGGGGGGGGGGGGGGGGGGGGGGGGGAGAGAGAGAGAGAGAGAGAGAGAGAGAGAGAGAGAGAGAGAGAGAGAGGCTGGGGTGAGGGATGTGGGTAGAAGTCAATTAAGAATAGGGAATAAATTGGATTAATCAGGAAAATGGTTAAGAACAAGCCAGAGACAGAGAGACACTAGGATCTGGATATAGTGACAGGCAAATAGACTCGCAGATAGAGAGTGACTTTTAAAAATAATGGGGGGTGGGAGGAAAAACAGACAGACAGAGAGAGAGAGAGAGAGAGAGAGAGAGAGAGAGAGAGAGAGAGAGAGAGAGAGAGAGAGAGAGAGGGAGAGATGATCGGCATTTTAAAAAACAAACAACGGCTGTTTAAAACAAACAACATGAACTGAACTGAGCCCGTGCATGAGGTGTAAAAGTCTTTCTGATCCATGAAGAACTTTCGCTCATGATTTGTTCTGAGACTCTGGCTCTCCCAACAAAGGAGAGAAACATGGAAAACAGCAGGCACTAGTACACTTTTAACTTGAATGGGTTATAAATGGACCACGTTTTTTCAAAACTCTCTAAAGCCATGTGAAATTAATGCCATGGCAAACTTCCATAGTATCGCTTGCATTATTCATCATCACCATCTCTTCTTTTCCCCTTTCTACCACTGCCCCACTTGAATGCATAACCGCATTGCTCTTCAGCGGGACAAGGAGCAACAGATCCACCAAGGCCAATAAACGGACGGAATATTCAACAGGGTAGCGCTGAAGAGGGTGCAGAGTGCTGGGGGTTGATAGCTCTGCCGGTGCTGCCATGGTGCTCATTGTTCCCCATCATCGTCACTGGGCTTTGCTGTGTTCCCTCCTTTTTTTTTTTCTGGCACTCCCAATTGCCGTTAGCATTTCTTTTGGTTAGAGCTGACTACTCTCAGACCCGGTCTTTGTCCGCATGTTTGTTTGCGTCTCTACTGGTCCAAGAGTCTGAAGTCTCTTACTGTCTCTCTCCATCTATTTTGTTTCATTTGTTGTTGTTGCTGTTGCTGTTGTTGTTGTTGTGTTGTTGTCGTCGTCGTCGTTGTTGTTGTGTGTTTCCCCATATTCTTCATACAGTCTTACCGCAACTGTCCCTTTCATTTGGTCAGTTTCTCTTTCCCTATATCTGATTATTCATCAATCCTCACCTCTCTCTCTCTCTCTCTCTCTCTCTCTCTCTCTCTCTCTCTCTCTTCTCTCTCTCATCTCTTTCTGTCTGTTTGTCTGTCTGTCTGTCTGTCTGTCTCTGTCTGTCTGTCTGTCTCTCTCTCTCTCTCTCTCTCTCTCTCTCTCCTCTCTCTCTCTCTCCTGCTCTCTCTCTCTCTCTCTCGCTAATCAGCGCAAGTCCATTTCTTCTTCATGGCCACCAGTGGCAGATGGCCAGAACTCTTTATGGTTTTGACAGAGTTAAAAGAGTGTGCTATCTGTCTGTGTGTTCCACAGAAGACAATGACTATGTCAAGCAGAAAAAAATAAACACTGTAAGCAGAAAAGAACCTCTTCCATATTGATGTGAGTGAAGAACGCTAAGAACTAGCAGGTCGCTCACAAAATACGAGAAAACGAGCATCAACACTTCGGACAGA
>JADBJO010021288.1:27500-29802 GCA_016801955.1 Conus betulinus
TGTGTGTTTGTGTGTGTGTGTGTGTGGTGTGTGTGTGTGTGTGTGGTGTGTGTGTGTTGTGGTTGTGTGTGGTGTGTGTGTGCGTGCGTGCGTGCGTGTGTGCGTGTAGTGTGTGTGTGTGTGTGTGTGTGTGTGTGTGTGTGTGTGTGTGTGTGTGTGGGTGTGTGTGTGTGTTTGTTGTGTATATGTATGTGTGTCAATGAGTGTGATGGTGCGTGCGTGCACGAGGGTGTGTTGTGCGTGTGTGTGTGTGTGGGTGTGTGTGTGTGTGTGTGTGTGTGTGTGGGTGTGTGTGTGTGTGTGTGTGCATGGCGCATGTAGTGTGAGCGGCCACGTTAACCTTGAATTAATCTGACATAAAATGGTTTCAGTCAGTGTGTGTGTGTGTGTGTGTGTGTGCGTGCGTGCGTGCGTGCGTGCGTGGAGTGCGTGCGTGCGTGCGTGCGTGCGTGCGTGTGGGTGTGGGTGTAGGGGGTGGGTGTGGGTGCGCAATGTTGTGAGAGCGGCCACGTTGGCAATTGTAGAAAGACTTATTCCAATCATTTTTCTTTTTTTTATATCCCTCCTAAGAAATACAGAAAGATGCAAACATGTTTGGCACCATAAACTGAACAACATAAACAGTGAATAATAAAAGTAGATAAGATAGTCATTCAATGCAAATGACCAGGGTATAATTAAGTAAAGCAGTAGATCCAATCTGGAAAGAGAACACATACTGACAGGCCTGTTGCTGTGTCCTGAATGGAGTCCACTGATGATCTGCTGTTCAGGCCTTGATAAATGGTGTGGACTTTAAGCAATAGCGTGCTGCTTGGCTGTGACGGCGGTTCCACTTCATTTCACTCTATTTCATGCAGGCTAAAGTGGACTTTCTGTGTTCTCTAATATCACTAGGAAACAAAGGCAAAGACAAAAGAGAGATCTTTGTTTGGGAAGAAGAAAAAAAAAAAAACAAAGAACGACGACGACGACAATGACGAAGAAGAAGAAAGAAGAAGAAGAAGAAGAACAACAACAACAACAACAACAATAACAAGAAAAAGAACAACAACAGGAACAAGAAGAACACGAACAAGAAGAACAAGAAGAAAACAAAGTACATTGTAAAACAAAATGAAACTGATATCTACAGTATTCTTCGTAATTATTATTACTCTATAGCGCGCACAGACAACAAGACACTAACCTCCCAAGACGTAGAGCAGAGCAGAGCATTGGAACATTTAATATAATCCAAGTATACAGAAATGACAGCCATTCGAAGTAATGAAACTGCATTTTGTTGGTAAAATCTATTCTAGAGAGTAACCAGACAGCAAGAATAAAAAGTGATCCATCTGTTCACCGTTACAAAGAAGCAGGTATTTGTGATCGTTTTTGCCGCATTCACCTATTATCATGACTAATTTCGTTTTCTCAAACTAAATTTTTCTTTTAAAAGCATTCGATTTGAAACTATCAATCATAGAGATTGGGGTCCTAAACAAGTTCAACAAAAGATATTAGATATATCCATAAATGGTAGATATGTTTTGAATGTGAGTGAATGTAGGGGAGGGGTCGCAGGTCAGAAGAGGTTATGCCAGGCTAATGTGTATTTTTTCCCCCACATGGATATGAATTATCTGCTCTCTTCCTGAGAGGAAAAAAAAAAAAAGAGAACAAAAAAAGAAAAAAAAACAGCCCTGCAAAAATAAACGTACAAACAGGAAAAAAAGGAGTGCGCCATCATAGCTCAAAACAGGGAATAGGGGAGGGAGGGAGGGGGGATGGGAGTGGGAGTGGAGTGAGGCAGTGGAGGGGGGGGGGAGATTTTGCGCGCATCCAAATCTGACTGGGCGAAGTCTGGAATCTAATTGTCCAAGGATAACTGGAAGTGTAGGCCTTTTTGCTACCCAACGGCGGTCACTGTCAGAGAGAGAGAGTGAGACTGGGAGAGATCTCGGGGGGGAGAGAGAGAGAGAGCGAGAGAGAGAGAGAGATAGAGAGAGAGGGAGAGAGAGGATGGAGAGAGAGAGAGATAAGGCAGAAGGGGAGTTGAGAATAGGGGGTGAGGTAGGGGATTGTTGCTGGGCGAGAACAGTTTTTGGAGTGGTGAATGATACCTCAATACGACTCCTGAATGCTGTGGGCAAACTTCAGCCCCATGAGTGCATATGGAGCCAGGGAGTTTCAGTGGACGTTGCTTTTCTTCCCATTTTTTTCCTACAGTCGTTATGCAGTCCATGAAGCACCATCCTTTTTTTTTTTTGTTTTGTTAACCTATTTTATTATTTATTCTTTTCCATACAAACCCCGG
>JADBJO010021289.1:0-29801 GCA_016801955.1 Conus betulinus
CAACAAAATCACTAAAGTAAACATCAAAATCAAAGGAAGGCACTGTAAACGATTCGCAAAGAAAACAAATGTCGAAAGATGTTATGTAATCAACAAAATCAAGATCAGTAAGTTTAGAAACTAAACCGTTTATATTCCAGCAAGTTACTGAAAATACTTTTTTCTTGTTCACACAATTTTGGCTCCAATGAGTAAGGTTTCCAGTTTGAATATTATCATGTACCTGTGCATTGCCATGTGCCTGTGTATCGCCATGTATCTGCGTATTTTCATGTTCTTGAGTGCTGCCATGTGCCTGTGTATTATCATTTGTCTGTGTATTTCCATGCGCCTGTGTAATAGCATGTGTCTGTGTGCCGAGCCTGTGTGTGTGTCTGTGTGCCGAGCCTCTGACCGTTGTTGTAGGTCTCGGCCTGACCCCTATTTTCCCACATTGTCACCGACGTTTGCACGTGTTGCACTATTCTGTCTCTTGCCCCAGGTCAAGTCGCTCAGACTAGTTTGACGAGTCGACGCCCTGGTTCGTGGTCGATCATTGTTGTCATCACGCACGGGATTTCCGCGGTTCATCCCGTGATCCAGATCTGGTTGGGTGACATCACCGGTCAACACACTTGGGGTTCCCCGTGTGTCGACACCACCATGACTGCCAGCACTGTCAGCACCGAACTGGCGATCGTGTAGTCTCTGGATGATGTGCACGCTGATCCCTGACATGAAGTCTGCCGTTAACGAAGAAACCCGTCTTCCCCTCATCACGTAGCCCCTTCAGCTTGGCCGTCTGTCTTCTAGTCAGTCCTGTGCCACCCTCAGCCCGTCTCGCTCCATGTCCTGCCTCGCAGATCGGTCCTTCATCAGGCGCATCACATCGCCCCATCTCTGGAACTTTGCTATGATGGGGCGGGAATGGGGGGTTGCGGGGGTTGAGTCTGCCGAGACGATGTGCCCTCTCAATAACGTCGTCTCCCCAAGTTGCGCCAGAAACATAGGTGTTCAGCACATGTGTCACGGCTTCAGCACAGTCCTCTTTCTCCCCTGCTTGGGCCTCAGGAATGCCATACAACTTGACATTATTTCTTCGGGAGAATCCCTCCAGTCGATCTACCTCCATCTCGAGGTCAGACACTGTCTTGAGCAAGTCGTCTTGCTGATTTGAGAGACGTAATATCTTCTCTACATTTTGCTGAACACCCTCTTTTGTAGTGCTAACATCACGACACAAATCGGAGATGCTTTTCTTCAACACCTCCTGATCATCTCTGAACTGTTTCAACACATCTTCCTGTCTCTTTAAAGTTTCGGCTTGAGATTGCATAACCATCAAAATATTGTCTAACTTCTGTTGCAGATTGACCTCCAGCTGACTGATATTATCCCGTAAATCCGACGTCACCTTGTCTGGTTCTTCATCCATAGCAGAGGTATTCTTGGTCTTGTCCGGTGAAGGCCCTGGGTTTTCTTCGACGTCGCCACTGAGTTTGACCCTATGCAATGCAAACGCGAACAGCGCTAAGCACAGAGAGGGTACAGTCGACAAAATCATCGCGTGTTCGGGGTTTCGTAAACAATCATAGGTCGCTGTATTTGTAAATAGAGTTCCACTCACCAAACAGAGTTCTTCAGTGAAGGTGTTCGGTAGAAGGAAAGGAGAACTCACAGCCATCACAACTAAATGTTTCATACTGCAAGCCAGCGTAGCCAGGAACAGCAGGCAAAGCCATGTAAACAACACATCGCCGACACACACCTTGCCACTGTTATCACGTGCGAACACATTCTCTTTCCCTTTCGTGTGATTTAAAAGTTTTGCCACACACACACATGAAATTGGCCAATTTTGGCTCTCCAAGACCTAGGTCAATCATGTTCACTCGAATTATTCGCCAGAAACAGTTAATTTACCACTGAGCAAAATTTCAAACCAATGCAATAGCTACAACCTTGGTATTTTCCATCTAAACTCCAAATTTGAAGAGCCACAAAAACTTTTGCTGCGCCATGTTTTGATGCTCCTTGTGATGATGGTGATAATTAACTGTGACGACGATTCAGTTCCTCTCGATAAGACGCGTACCATCGAATGTGATGCGCTAAATGAATCAATGACAGCAGAAGAAATTCGAGCTGCTTTGCAAGTACTTAAATCTTGGAAGCCACCTGGCCCATATCGACTCATTGGGGAATTTTACCAAAACAAATAGCATTGAACAAATATTGCCTTCCTTGTTAAATTTTGTAACTAGCTTTTTGATCATCAGCATTTTTCTGACAAGTCGTCATTGTCCATTATTCAGCCTCTGCACAAAAAGGGTGATTTGAATGTTCCAGACAATTATAGAGGCATTTCTCTTCTCAATATTTGTAGTAAGTTGTATAGTTTTGTATTGAAACAGCGCATTTCAAACTGGATTGACGATAAGGAAATTGTGGGTGAAGAGAAAGCTGGATTCAGGGAGGGTTACTGTACAACAGATCACATATTTCACTCTCTATGCTATGGTACAAAAGCAACTCGTGAGACACAGGAAATTGTATGTAGCATTTATAGATTTCTGCAAAGCTTTTGACACTGTGTGCAGAGAAAAGTTGTGGATTATCTTACATAAAAAAGGCCTACAACGCAAAGTCATCGGTGCTTTAAAATCGATGTATAATGTTGTCAAAGCAAGCGTGCGTGTTGGTGGTGAATTAACAGATGCTTTTTTTTGTGCCCTCGAGGCTTGAAACAGAGGGAGTTTTGCTCACCTGTTCTTTTTTCGCTCTTTATAAATGAGCTGACGAAAGATGTGTTTGAATCTGGTCGCCATGGTGTTCAGTTGACGCCAGACTTTATTCAAATACTAATCCTCCTATTTGCTGATGATGTTGCACTAATACCTGATAGTGTTACTGGTCTTCAGACGCAGTTGAATATTCTGTCTAATGCAGTTAAACGTCTTGATCTCATTGTAAATACGGAAAAATCGAACATTGTCATTTTTTGGAATGGGGGATACCATGTCTTAAGGGAAGATGTTTTTTTTTATGATAATGAGTTGAAAATTGTGAATATGTACAAATACCTTGGCATTTACTTGTCCACAAGGTTCAGTTTTGTATGTACGATGTCTGATCTCGCAGACAGGGCCAAGAAAGGAATTACAGCAATTATAAGAACGATGAGGTCAATTGGCGAGCATTCTCCAGCCTTCTTTTTTTTAACTTTTCGATTGTCAGATTCAACCCATTTTAACATATGGTGCTGAAATCTGGGCTTGACGCAAAATCAAGAACAGATAGAAAGAACCCATTTGTTTGCTCTGAAACGATTTTCTGGTGTGAATATAAAATCGCGGAAGCATGTTATTTTTTTAGAAACAGGCAGGTATCCGTTGTATATATTAAACCTTTGTCAAATGTGTAAAGTTTTGGTTACGTCTTGTACAGATGGACAATGATCGATATCCCAAAAAGGTCCATGAAATGCTTTTAAATTTGCAACGCCATGTTATGAAACGTGGGCATGTAAAGTTTGAAATGTACTGTTAAGTTTGGTTTGGGGGAAGTTTGGGAAGCTCAAGGGGTTGGTAACGTGAACATCTCCTAGCATGCTTCAAGAAAAGGCTTTACAGACTGTTTTAAGCAGGACTGGCATGCGTCTTTGGAGTCGCATACATTTTATAACGTGTATGCTTCTTTCAAGCAGTCCTTTTCAGTAAGTCTACATTTATGTGAGATCAGTTACATCAAGAAGCGTAATGTATATACGAGATTTCGAATTAGAATGTCTCCATTGAAATGTCGTTTTTTCTGATGTATACATCCTACCCAAACAGTGATGCGAATTGTCCATTTTGTCCCAATATTCCGGAAACTGAACTCCATTTTTTGTTTGTTTGTCACCAGTATGAAAACCTTAGACACGAGTTGTTGCCTAGAAAGTTTTATAGACGGCCTTCCATGTTTAGATTTTCATTGTTGCTTGCGAATTCGAACAAACGCATTATGGAAAGGCTGTCACTCTTCATGTTCAAAACTTTGAGGTTAAGACATGAGAGTATGAATGTGATTTGATTTGATTTGATTATTGATTTTGAATATTCACTCCATATTCACTCCATTGTATGGACAAATGGCCTGATCATTAAACATTCCGACTCCGACTCTGACTCTCGCATGTGATAGTTGTGTGGGGCGACGGGTGGTTCGGAGCAGGAGAGGGTATGTGTGTGCAGTGAGAAGCGAACTTGTTGGCATTGAAAAGACAGAGTGTGTAGGGGGTCAGGAATGGGGAACACATGTAAATAACCAGGAAGGGATCATTTTGAATGATTGTGGTAATGACAAGTTGAATGTTCTCATTAATGAACATTCTGGCTATAGTAATATTCTGCTGTACACGGAAGTGAACGAAAATGATTTTGTACACAACATACAGAATGCATGTGAAGGTATCTGCCACACTTCATCACATTATGAACTGGCAGTGACACTGTCAGTGACAGTTTTTTGGTTTTGGGGGGGGGGGGGGGGGGGGGGTCATCTCAAAAGGAGGGCATGTCATGAACCGAATGGCTGTGACACTGTCAGTGACAGTTTTTGGTGGTGGTGGTGGGGGGGGGGGGGGGGGGGGTCATCTCAAAAGGAATCAAATGATGACAAAGTCGGGGTTCGTTATTGTGATGTAGCTTACTGTACTCAAACGGAAAAGCACATGAATGGTATACAAACATAAGCAGAAATATGTATGAAAGCGTGTGTGATGATGGTGAATCCATTGAATTCGAGACATGTTCTTCATTTTTGCACTGGAATGTAGACTTTTACCCAAGCTACGTAGCAAGGAATTTATGTCTTTTTTTTTTGTTTGTTTGTTTGTTAAAATTTGACTTTATATGTCTTGTTGAGACGTTTGTAGAATGTCCTCAACACCTCACTTTCCTGGGTTACACTGGGTTTTTTTTTATTTTATAAACCAGCTATTAAGTTTACAAAGCAAGGAAGAAGATCAGGTGGAATTGTCTGCTTAATTAAAAATGAGTTTATATCTTATATTCAGGAAATTAAGACAGACCATCCCCAACGTTCTTCTGTTTCTGATTGATAAGAGTGTGTTTGACCTTGAAGAGAACATTATATATGTATGTACGTATATCCCACCTGAAGGATCACCTTATTATAATGATTTTAACGTTGACAATGGTGTTGATGAACTTGAACAATGTCTTTTTGATTGCATGTTGGAGTTAGATGATGTGTTTAGGATTCTATCAGGCGATCTTAAGAGTAGAACTTCTAACATTTTTCTTGATATTATAGACTTAAGTGATGTAAGTTGTAACTTTCTTCATGCTCATTCTGATCTGGCTAGCATTATAAGGAATTTGGCTGACAGTGTATTTAATAAATATGGGACAAAAAGATTGAATATGTGCACAGGATTTTAGTCTGTGTATTATAAACGGGGTGTGCAATGGGGATATGGATGGAAATTATACTTACATATCCGCGTCAGGAAACAGTGTCAATGACTACTTTCTGCTGTCTAAGAGACAGTTTGTTATTGTTGTCTCGTCGTGTAAATTGTTAGTGTCAGAGAGAATAGAGTCTGATCATTTGCCAGCTGAATTGCATTTAAATTTTAAATTGAAAAGAAATGTTACAAGGGGGCATACCATTACCGATGATCGGTTTATTGAAAAGTGTGTGTGGGATAATGATTTAGGAACTATGTATTGTCAGAAAATGTTCTCCGACGAAATATTATCTGAACTCGATGGGGCCATTAGTCTGATTGATTCTGATTACAATGGTGCTCTGAGTGTCTTTAATGAGTGCATCAAAAAACAAGGCCAATGTATGAAAAAGAGAAAGCAACTTGACAAAATATAAAAAGTGGTGATTGGTTTGATTGAGTATGTAAGTCAAGCAAGAAGAAAGCAAAACAACTGCTTAACATTTTTAGAAAATCAAAAGAGAAATCTGACAGTGATGCATATTGCATAGCAAGACGAGAGTATAAACATCTAATTGATAGAAAAGAAAAAAAAAAACAGTATAATGATTTAATATTGGAAAGGCTCGTTTCTTCATATAAATAATCAAACAGAATTTTAGGAGAATGTACATAATATGTCCAGTAAAGAAAACATGTAAATAATAATTTAACAGTGGATTATTGGTTTTAGCATTTTAAAGGTTTACTTGAAGTGGAAGTAACTAGACAGTGTAACAACGAAGCTAATGATGACTTTGAAACAAATTATAATGTTGAGGTAGACTTTAGCACGATGAACCATCCGATATCAAAAGAAGAAGTGTTACTTGCTGTTAGAAGCTAAAGAACGGTGAATCTGCAGGCCCAGATAACATTATAGGAGAAATGTTAAAACATGGTGGGGATCGAGTTATTGATTTTTTTCATAAAATTGTTTAATGTGTTGTTTGATAAAGGTTTTTTTTCCCAGATAATTGGATGGAATCTATTATAATTCCTTTTGTTTAAAAGGGAGACGCAGATAATCAAGGTAATTATAGGAGTATATATCTGTGTGATACCAGCGTGCAGTAAAATCTATAGTACAATCATAAATAACAGGCTTCAAGAATGGGTTACAGAATATAATTTGACAGGTGAATATCAGGCAGGATTCAAAAGGGGCTATTCTACTATTCATCATATGTTTACGTTGTTGGCATTGGTTCAGAAGTTATTTTAATTAAACCGCAAATTGTATGTAGCCTTCATCGATTTTGAGAAAGCTTTTGATTCCATTAACAGACATTTATTATGGCCTATACACTTGAGAAATGGCATAAAAGGCAAAATGCTTCGTTGTATTCATAGCATGTATACTAATGTTAAAATCAGAATTAGATGTGGTTCCATGCTTAAAGATTACATTAACTGCACATGTGGAGTAAAACAAGGGAATGTGTGCAATCCCGTTTTGTTTTCCTTGTTTATAAACCAATTAGCATTAGAAGTTATTTAGGGAAGGGAAACACGGGGCTATTTTTTCGTCAGACTATTTTGAACTGGATATATTGCTTTTGGCTGATGATGTTGTGTTGCTGTGTGAAACTGTCATCGGTCTTCAAACACAGTTGAATAATCTGTATAAAACAGCTTCAGCTCTCCAGTTAAAAGTAAATATGGACAAAAGTAATATTATTGTGTTCAGAAAGGGGGGGGGGGGGGGGGGGGGGTATTTAGGAGCTAGAGAAAGTTGGATGTATGAGGAGCTGTGAAGCCTGTTGTTAATGTATACAGATACCTAGGAATTTGTTCTTCAACAAGATTGAGTTTTGTCATAGCATGTTGAAATTTAAGTAGTAGAGCTCAAAATGCTTTACTGTGCACTTCACAATAGTTATATAAATTTTAAAATAACTCGTTGACTGTACTGATGAAGATTTTCGATTCACAAATTCAGCCGATTTGTTCAGTACGGTGCTGAGCTGTGGGGACTTGATAATGCGACATCTGAATGTGAAAAGGTTCACTTATTTGCTCTCAGAAGATTTTTAGGCGTAGAGATGCGAACTCCTAATGACTTCGTTTGTGGAGAGACAAATAGATCCCCTCTCTCTCTCTCTCATATATATATATATATATATATATATATATATATATATATATATGAACAATTAGATAGTGGGTGAAAACAAGTGCAAGCTAACAATTATTCAGTCATTATATAATGACTTGACAAAGATTTGAACTTTTAGGAAAAAAAAAGATTGGAAGAATAAGAAAATGGGGGGAATATATCAAAAATATGAGGAACCCTTCACTAGCTGCCTGAGGAAACCATCAGGATCCCTCTCAAAAGGTAGATCTAATAGTATTGCCTGCTCCTAGGCCTTCGTCCGCTGAATCGGACTCATCAGGGAGACACGGCTGATTGTGTCTGTGCTCTTGGTGTCAAATAGAGACACACCACAGTCCATGATTCTCTGGTGTTATCAGCACCAAGGGTTTGAAAAAAGAATGCAATAGCACCCCCAAAGCAGCCAGCAGCGAAGAGTAGTAAAATGGAACGAAACGAAAGTGTGGAGAGGAAAAAAGCTGCTGAAAAACTAAAAACTATATGCAAACAGTATAAGATACAGGGGACAATCTTTGAGTTGTAATATATATATATATATATATATATATATATATATATATATATTTTTTTTTTTTCATTCAGCTGTAAAATGTGTAAAGTTTTTTGGTTAAAATTGACAAGAATGGAGGAATCTAGGCTT
This sequence comes from Conus betulinus, assembly GCA_016801955.1. Lineage (NCBI taxonomy): Eukaryota > Metazoa > Mollusca > Gastropoda > Neogastropoda > Conidae > Conus > Conus betulinus. The sequence goes on from JADBJO010021289.1 coordinate 8,233, forward strand.
CCCCATAAAGCTTACAAAATCTTGTATGATTTAGATATACGTGGAAAGAAAAATTGGGTTACAAATGTTCGTTGTAAACTATATATGTCTGGTTTGGGATATGTATTGCTTAACAACAGAACGCAACTTGAATGCTTTGTAAAAGTGGACAGATGTTTCACCGTGTGTGTTTATGCTCTGTTGCCATAAGCAATGCAAGTCTAAACTTATTTAGATCTGCATAAGATTTACTAGGTATATACTGTGTTCTTAAGACACTCAAACAAGGACAACATAAGACAAAATGAACATCATCTTCGTTTTCATTTCTGCAAAGCGGACATTTTAAAGTCAGCATTACTATGTGTTTTGTGACGTAGACGGATGTTTCTTGATTAGATACTAAATAAAAATGTTGTTAATTTTGGAATTGTGTTTAGAAGTTGAGTACCCCTTCATGAGGGACAATGGCCTATACATGAATAAAATTTCCGTTTCCGTTTCTCTCTCTCTCTCTCTCTCTGCAACTGATAAATGTGCCTATGTACAAATGAGGAGAGAATATTATCAACTTAAGTACATGAAGAAACGTAGTTTTCTTTAAACTGAGCGCATTAATTGCTGAATGCGAGTAGCAGATGATTCTCAGGCCTGTTGGGCTAAAATCAATAAGTATCGCAGTCGTTCCAACACAAGTAATACAATTCCACAGGATCAGTGGTTTAACCATTTTGAACACTTGTTTAAATCTTGGTTTTGTCTAAAGTGTGGACCATCCAAAATTGGATGTCTCTGATACGGCATCTGACCCTGTTCTGGACGCTGGAATTACAGCAGAGGAAGTAAAGAAAGCCATCCAGAGTCTTAAGTGTGACAAAGCAGCTGGTCCTGATTATGTGATAAGTGAAGTCATAAAGGCCTCAGGAGATTCAATAGTTCCCCTTCTAGTCAAATACTTCAATACACTTTTCAAAGATGGTGTATTCCCTGAAGAATGGACTAAATCAATAATTATTCCGTTGTATAAGAAAGGTGATGTGAACGATACCAACAATTACTGTGGCGTTTCCTTGATTAGTCATTTGTGTAATATTTTAACGCACATTTGAATAAGCGGCTTATTTCCTGGGCTGAAACCAATGAAGTTATTTCTGATGCTCAAGCTGGTTTGGAAAATCTTATACACTACTGAACACATTTTCGTTTTGTATGCTAGTATAGAAATACACATCACGGAACAATAAATTTTATGTAGCATTTATCGATTTCAGAAAGGCGTTCAATATGGTACAGCATGGTCTTTTGTTCAATATATTTTGAAAAGTATGCACAGCACCATTAAATCATGTGTCAGATGTGGTAACTCTTATACTGATTATTTTGAATGTTTGAAAGATCTATAGCAGATTTGCTGTCTTAATCCTACCTTATTTTCTATATTCATTAACCAGCTTGCACGCAACATGTTTTTCACGTGGCAAGCATTGAATACAATTCATCTCTAACGATGTAGAAATTTTCATACTGTTATTTGCTGATGACATCGCTTTCATGTCGTCTACCATAGCAGGTCTGCAAAATCAACTTTATGTCCTATTTGAGTGTGCTCAAAGATTATGTTAAAAGTTAATCTGAAAAAAGGTCATTGTTTTCCGGAAAGGTGGCTATTAAAGTATAAAGGAATGTTGGTTTTGGTGATAAGCAGTTAGACGTTGTATATTCTTATAGATACCTAGGTGTTACTTTTTCAACAAAGCTTAGTTTCGATGTTGCTACTGGCCACGATCATTGTATTCGCGGTAAGAAAGCTACCACAGAAGTTCTGAAAGTGTTAAGAAAACTCAGCTGCTTTTCACCTAAGCTGTTCTTTATGATTTTTATGCTCAGGTTGTACCTTCTATTTTATACGGATCGGAACTATAGGGGTTCAAACCACAAGAATCTATCGAAAAAAATCATTTGCTTTCAAGATGACTTCCATTGCCAACACGAACAGTATTGGGGAAATTGCACAGCCCATTGCAATGCCCACTTCCACGTTGATCCAATCTATTGTTTGCTCTTTGGATTGCGTCCCAGATCATTGTGGCGTGTTCTACACAGCCAGCCACGCCTGGGATGCCACCTTTCTGGACTGACACATCCAAGTACTTGTTTTCCATGAGGTACTTGGTCAGCCTTGCTGCCATGACAGAGAAGAAGATTTTCCCTTCGACGTTCAGTAGTGATATTGGCCTGAACTGGCTGATGTCACTTGAGTTTTGCTCTTTGGGGATGTGTACACACCATCTGCCGTCATCCACTGGCCGCTGATCTTCTGGTTTCTCCAAGCTGATCGCAGCAGCCTGTGGAGCCACTCCAGCCTTGGGACATTTCTTGTACAGCTGGTAAGGTATTCCGTTTGGGCCCTGGTGATGATTTGGCTCTGGCTTTGTCGACCACCTTCTTGATTTCCGCCAACGTTGGAGGCTTGTCATTGAACTGTTCCTCAGGGTTTGTTGGCCACACCAGACCTTGAATGTCGAGTGGTGCTTTGCTCTGTGAGTCAGAGTATGTTTTCCTCAGATGCTGCTCAAGAACTCCTTTGTCCACACTTAGGGTCCCAGATTTTGGCTGCTCAAACAGAGTTCTGGCAAACTGGAAGGGGTCTCTGAAGAAGCGCTCTTGTGTCTTCTTTTTTTTGCTCTTCCTCTTCCTCGCAGATTCCGCTTTGCTGAGGGCGCTGTGTTTTGCTTTCAGGTCTTCCCAGAGTTTTTCCAAGCCTTGTTTTTCAGCTGGCAGTGCGGTCTTCATTTGCTTCTTGAGGTTTTTCTTTTGGACCCTGATCTTGTCCATCTCTTCTTGGCGTCTGGATTTCTTTGGAGGTGTTTTTTTCTCTTTGGGTAGTTTTGCTCCATAGGCGTCTCTACATGTGGCATACACAATGTCCCCATATGTGGCTAGTTTGTGTTCCAGGGTGCTTTTCCCCCTATCAGTGCATCGAGTCTTGGACGATTTTTGCATCCAGTTTCTCCCAATCTTCAGTCTCGTTTGCTCGTGGCAGGTTGAGTTTCAGGCGCCTGGCATCGAGGGCCTGTGCAAATTCCTCATCCGAACCAACAGCGTGGATGTCCTTGGCACTGTGTTTTTAAATCCTGGCCTTGGTCTTCCGACGTCTTATCTGCTGATGCAGTGCGCTGCTGCTCATTCAGATGAGTTCACACATCCCATCTTTGTTCTGTGGATCTTCATGCCACGGGTGGTAGCGAAACGCTTTCCACAGACACATGGATATCCATTTGGTCCATGTTCATAGTCCGTTTGGGATTTGCAGTCGTGATTGTTTGCAGCACGATGGATTCATCATTCTCGCCAGCCCACAGAGCCCTTGGTTCTGGTCTTTCCCAGTGTCCTCCGGTCTTTTTCCGGACGTCCTCCGGCCTATTCCCGGAAGTCAATGGTTTACCCATGCATCAGTAGAAAGAAACTCGTGGAGAGCGTGGCAGCAGAGAGTCCTCAGAAGAGAAGCCCCTTCAAGCAAGTGTTTCGGCCCTCTTCTCCTGACACTCTAGGGGGTTGGGCCACACCCGGTTCATGACTCTGGATGTCCCTCTGCTGCCCCCTTTTTTCCCATCTCTGGGACGAGCCATGGCTGGGATTCGAACCCATGCCCCTCTGGACATGCTCATTTTTCCACTTAATGACTCGCACACAAACCACTGAGCCACTGGGACACCTGATATTTGTAGGAAAGTTAAGCCTTATGAAGTTCACTTTTGTTCCTCCTTGACCAGATCCAGCTTGAACACACCTCTCTGCTGCTTCTGCCATTGCTTTCAGGGCTCTGTTTTTTCCCTCCCTGCAACTGAGAGCTGTTTCATGAGGCTGTATGCAGACGTTCCTACAACCCCCTAGCTCCAATTTCTGCAGTGAGGACTTTGACCTGATAGCCCTTCTCTCCTCAGGCTGTTTGCCAGATCAGCATACTTTTCAGTCTTGTAGATTTGAGCTGCCTCCATTATGTTCTCATATGGCACCGTGAGCTCGATCATGATCAACTGCTTGGTTGACTGAGAGTGGACTACTATATCTGGTCTCATGCCACTCTTGCTGATGATCTCTGGGAGACTCTTCCATTCTGGAGGTCTGCAGTGCACTCCCAGTCATCTGCCCCGTCCAGCAGACTTTACCTGCATGTTCCGAGTGGCACTGTTGTTCTTGGCCATGATTTGCTGCCTCCTGCCGTGAAGAATGTTGCGGGTGCTTTTGGAGGCCTGATTTTCCCTTTTGTGGTATTGGTACTAGCCCAGACTACTTGTACAATCTCTTTGAACACTTGGTTGTGCCTCCATGTGTACCTTCCTTGAGCCAGGGCTACTTTACATGAGCTTAGAACACGCTCCACTGTTTGTTGTTCATGGCAGAGGGGGCATGAAGGATCTTCTGTTTTTTCCCCACTTCACCAGGTTTGCATTTGAGGGCAGAAGGTCATATGCAGATCTGAGAAAGAAGCTGATCCTGAGAGGGGCCATGTGCCAAATGTCATTCCAAGTGAGACTTCTTTGGAGTGCAGTCTCCCACGTTTCCATTGCCTTTGCTGGCTCTGCTGGACTGCTTTTTGGAGTCTTTTTTGGTCTTCTTCTTTTCTCATCTCCTGAATCATCATGTCTCTTTTGGCTTTTCCTTTGGCCTTTGACCACCATTCAGTTTTGGTCACCCATAGTCCCTTGTCTGTTGGTCTGTGTGTGTCCTGTTATTTCTCTGATCTTGAGACTTTCATTTGCAGAATCCATCGCCTCTTGAACTTTCCATTTTCTGCCTGTCTTCAGCTGGGGCTTGACTGCTTCTACCACCTTGTCTCCTGAGTCCTCCAGCATGCTTTGAAGTCTGATCTTCCCTGCTTTGTATTCCTCCAGGATGGATTTCAGTGGTAGTGTCAGCTTTGCTTGGCGACAGTACAGCGCTATATGTCAGTCAGACAGGGTGGGACACCAAGCCATTTCCTTGTGAGTAAGTAATGGAGCAGATTGTAGTGTGAATGGGAAGGGGAGGAGGAAGTTTATATATATATATATATATATATATATATATATATATATATATATATATATATATATATATATATACATCCATACAAAAGAAAAAAGCATGGTAACAATCCGTACTGGCTGTAGTTGAAATTTTCGGCTTTATTCGCCTTCATCAGCAAATGACCTCCTCCCTGAATGCCAACAGGTAAGGTAGCACACACACACACACACACACACACACACACACACACACACACACATATATATATATATATATATATATATATATATATATATATATATATATATATATACATACATACACGCGCGCTTTGCGCGCGCGCGTTCATGCACCCACCCACGCAAAGAGAGAGAGAGAGAGAGAGAGAGAGAGAGAGAGAGAGAGAGAGAGAATTCGCTCTCATAACAAACCACATGACTCATTTGAATCGGTCTCAAACCTGGAAGGCACGATCCACAACTAACGTCAGCACAAATAAACGGTTCAATCATTTCTGAGCTGTATTTAATTCTGTTGACCTCACTGTGTACAAATCTTAAGGTAATAACGATGCCAGTCACATGTTGATGAGCTGGACCAGTAATTTGCATGGAAGAAACAAATGATGCTATTCACGGTCTAAAACCATGAAAAGTCCAGGACCTAATGGTATTGTAGCAAAAATGCTGCTACGCTCTATCGATTGTATTATGTGTTTTTTGTTGCGTTTGTTAAAACATATTTGACACACATGAGAACCCAGGCGCGTGGATCTGTGCCATTATTGTATGACACACACCGCATTTGCATACACAACATGTTTACTCCATACGCGCGCATCTACTCCATTCACCCAAAGGAGAGACTAGAGAGACAGGAATTCACTTTTTCGGCTCTCTTTACGGATTTCAACAAAGAGGTTCACAATACGTGAAACATACACATAACATTTTTTTTTCTTAAACTGAATTTCATGTTAATTACTATTCAAACCCTGTTTCTTCTTTCTTTTCAAAAAGAAACATACAGGTATTACATTTCTCGATCTTCTTTTCAAATACTAAACAGTTGCACTTGAAAAAAATTCTGTGGTAGAAACTTCCCCCAGCTGGAATTCAGTTTCCAAGAGTTTGGTAGTAGGATCCAACGTGGCTGAGGTTGTCTGGATAAGAAACTGCATGTCGTAACGTTAGCTGTGGAATTTGTAAGTTTGAATCAATAACTTATTTTCAGACAGTATATAACAAGACACCATAACATATTATACTCACGCATTTGTAGCATTCTGTTTCCAACACATTCCTACCTCCAGTTGGGGGATACAATGTGAAATATTTAGAAAAAAATATCAATCTAAAAAAAACGGTACTTATTTCTTTTAAACCAATCACGTGTTATCACATAATGCTTCTCTGTTCACAATGTCATTATATTAATTTATTCATTTCTCTATTCATTTACTGTTAATATTGTCATTATTTTGTTCATCGCGTCAATCGTTTACATGTACTTATTGATACATTTTCTTTTCTCTTTATGTGTTTGGTATTCCCAAGTGGCAGCTTACCCACAGGGTATCAATATCGACCAAACAGAATCCCTAGCAGACTACTGTCTGCGCTGCATTAACATCGACCACTCACTGTTCTTATGAAAAACTAGGTTTTCCTTTTTCAACCCCCAAGACTGAGAATCAATTACCACCTCGGCCCAGGCCTCTTGTCTGAAAGCTCCTGTTCAGCCCGTACATATTGGGAGCACACCCGTCTCACGAAACAGTGAGCTTTTCTCACTGATCACGTGCCTCAGCGTTCAATCATCGACAAGAAAAGGTTGGGTATTCAAGCACTGTTTTCCTGTGGCCTAATATTTCAGCTGGACGTCTAAATCTCGATTTAAAAAAAAAAAAAAATCGACCCTACTTTTCACGCCCAGAATCTCCCGTCAGGACATTGTACCTCTGCACAAGGCTGGAAATGTTGACAATCTTGACAATTGTCGGGGAGTGTCCCTATGAATATAATTGGAGAGTGTCTGCCTGGGAATGGGAACTACTGCCTCAAACAATAGGGAGAGGATGCTGAAAAGATTGCTGAGAAATAAAGTGTTTTTTGTGTGTTTTTTGTCTTTGTTTGTTGTTGTTGTTGTTGTTGTTTTGAGGCAGTTTTATCTCCGACAAGATATTTGCCTTGTATGTTATGGAGCAAAAATGATAAATAAAACGTCTGGAAAAGTGTGTTTGCTTCGCAGACTAAAAGGTAAAAGTTTCTCTCTTTTTTTTTTTCGTTTTTTTTTCTTTTTTCTTTCTTTTGTTGCGAAATGATTACTCTCAGTGTGTTGACATTGATCAGAACGTGTCTAAATGGCATTTTAGAGTCAAGACTGAGACGTTTGGAAACCTGTTATGGACTTTCTGGCTCACTAACGGCGAAAAATCGGCACTGCAATCAACCAGCATCTCTTCGTGAGTACTTCCGGCGAAAGGATTAGGCTGAACTCGAAGCAACTTTGGAACATTTCTGGGCTACTACAAGGTGAAAACAATGCAGAAATACACTCTTCACACACGGAAGAGACGGTGAGTTTTTTGGGTTTGTTTGTTTGTTTGTTTTTAATATTATCTGCATGATGCGAAAAGCTCGAACTCTGAAGGCAAACGGCACAAATTAACTCTGCAAGGCTTCATCAGTCAATTCAATGTCGCTTTCAGAGTCAAGTGTCTCATCGGGGCTTCCGCCTCGCAGAAGAGGATCAGTGACAGATAAAAACATGAAATGTGCAAAATGTGACATTATGGTTGTACGCCCCAAAAAAAAAAAAAACACAAATCACTGACTTGTAAATTGTGTGATTCCATATGGCATAGAACCTGTATCAATGACATGGATGATGAGAGATGCCCAAGTATTGGAAAAGAATGAGAACAAAGAGTCCTCGAATGTCTACTGGTATTGTACCAAGCAATGTAACAGGGCAGCTGGGAAATTTTTGAGTGGAATGGCACACTTGGTGGCTGAAATGTCCAAGACAAATCAAAAAGTATCTGAGATTGAAAATTCAGTGGCGGCAATAAAAGACGGTGTATTCACAAAGAAAATGGTTGAAACAGTGAAAACATAACTCAACACAGCACCATGTCAAGAATTAAGGTTGGCAACTTCACAGAGGAAATGACAGAGACTGTAAATGAAATTGCTCAAGAAATCGTAGACCAAACAGGCACAATAGGTCGAGTAGTGGATGACGCAGCAGCACATGTGGCTAACGTTTCAGGAAATACCGAAACTGAGAAGGAACAATTTGCTGAAATTGAGGATAGTATGAGAAGGAAAACTAATCTGGTGATCTTCAGACTCCCTGAAACTGAAAATAAATCCAACAAGGAAGTAAAAGTGGAGGATGAACAAAAGGTAAAAAAAAAATGCTAACTGAACTAAAGACAAAGCACACGCCTGTGGATGTTCGAAGACTTGGACAATTCAAGAAAGGAAGTGAAAAGCCAAGGCCTCTAAGAATCTCCTTTGACAATGAAAAAGCAAGGGACGAAGTCCTATCATCTGCATACAGTGTGTTGAAGACAAAAAAAGAAGAAGACAATAGACTCTGCACACAAGTATCAATGAGGAAGGACCTCACCAGGCAAGAGAGAGAAGAGGAACATTGGCTATACACTGAACAGAAGAGAAGAAGACAGGACTCCAAGGAATCGGGGGACGACAAAGCAAAGTGGGTGAGGAGGAGAGGAAGAGCGGTCAATATCGAGAACTACGAGGTAGAAGAGGAGAAGGCCAACAACCAGGCCAACAGGGGTCCTCAAGAGGAGGACGAGGAGACGGTCTAACCAACAAAAACTCTTCATGTGTACATAGTGTAAAAAAAAAACAAAAATTCTTCATCTTCTGACCCATCTTTTGTTAATATTTCAAATTGCAAATGCATCTATACAAACGCTGACCAACATATGAACAAACGAATTGATATGAGAGCACTGAATGAGATAAACCAACCTGATATAGTTGGCATAACAGAAGTGAAACCCAAGCAAGCTAGATTTAAAGTACAGGAAAGCGAAATAGCTATTGAATGATATGAACGTTTTCACAATCTGGAGGATGAGAGGAGAGGAATAGCACTTCTAGTGAGGGAAGAAACGAAACCAACACCAAATGATAGACTCAATAGCACATTCTCAGAGCATGTATTTGTGGATTGTACTCAAGCTGATGGAACATCACTGACAGTTGGACTGATATATAGAAGACCAAGCAGCACATCTGAAAAAATAATGAGAAACGTTTTGAGCTCATCGGGAACACAGCTGGAACGAAGAAAGACAATCAGCTAATGTTTGGAGATTTCAACCTCCCCAGCATCAGCTGTGACACAGAATCGTGCAGGAACAATGAATCACACGAGGCATCCCAGTTCCTTTAGGCTTACACTGATGCATGTCTATTCCAACACCAGAAAGAAATCACACGTTTCAGAGAAGGCCAAAAACCCAGTGCAGTAGACCTTGTGTTGACAAATAAGGTGGATATGATCAAAGACATTGTAATGTATTAAGTAGTCTGCAATCTAAGGGAAGTAATGATTTGTTTACAGTATTACTATTATGGGGAGTGTAACCTCCCTTGAGGGTTTCAGGATATGGATCACCAACGGCTCCATTAAAAAAAAAACAACATCGAACTGTTTCAACGCAGTGTTTATCACATTTATCAGTGTGATCGATCACGATGGATACATACTATAGTAACTAAAACGGTTACTACATTATAGACATTAGTACAGAGGCTGGACTTGGGAAAAGTGATCATTTCTGTTTGTTCATTACACTCAATGCGACAACTGCTGAGAATACACAGTCTGCGAGATGTTGCTACAGTAAAACTGATGAAGCTGCACTTAAAGACATACTACAGAGAATTGAATGGAAAAAGGAATTAAAAGACCTATCTTCGAATCTAGCATGGGAAAAAATTAAGGAGAAAATATATGAGGCAAACAAAGCATCAAAAACCGATGACACGCCCATCAGACAGACAACGAAAACCATGGATGGACAGAGAGAACCTTGGCATCAGTCTGCAAGAAGTACCAACTGTTCAGACGCTGGCTTGCTACAAGGAATGGCCAGGACTATGTGAAGATTTGAAAGCCAGAAATAAAGCAAGAAAAGCATCCAGGAAGGCACAGGAGAATATGGTAAAGAAATTGGCGTCAGAGGCAAAAACAAATCCTAACGGGGTGTATGGAGATATGCAAAGTCAAAGACATCTTGCAAGAGCGGTATCCCAGATTTGAAAAGAAGATGGCAGCAAAACCAAGACTGACGTTGAAAAGGCTGAACTTCTAAACAAAATTTTTCAAGAGTGTCTTCACATCTGGAGATCCAGGTCCGGTTCCTGAGATGCCAGCGTACGACCTCAGAGAGACCCAGGACGACATCTCGATCACGGAAGATGGAGTGAGAAAACTTCTGGCTGGTCTACAACAAGGAAAGGCAGCAGGCCCCGATGGACTACCGCCCAGGATCCTCTTTGTAGCAGCTGATGAACTGGCTGTGCTCTAGCGCATCTGTTCAGACTCATCGTAGATACTGGAGAACTTCCCTCAGAATGGAAGACAGCGTATGTGAGCCCCATTTTAAAGAAAGGCAGCAGAATGTCCCCCAACAATTATAGACCTCTGAGCCTCACTTTCGTCGTCTGCAAGGTCATGGAAAAGTTAGTGAGAAGAGCAATGATGGGTCACCTTGAAGAAAATGACATTGTCACTAGTGAGCAACATGGGTTTTGTCTCAGGCCAGTCATGTATAACACAGCTACTAGAGGTCATGGACTCATGGACAGAAGAAGCAGTCGACGAAGGGGGAAGTGTGGACGTTATTTACACAGGACCTTCGACCACCTAACACCAGTAACTTTCGCTCGGCTGTTCAAGGGATGCCAGGCCCCTCCTGGAGTATGGTCACTGTGTGTGGAAGCCAGACGAGAAGAATCAGAAAGGTCTTTGCTCTGAAGCAGAAAACGTCCAGCGGAGGGCGACCAAAATGTTGGGCCCTCTGAAGGACCTCCCGTACCCTGAAAGGCTACATCGGCTGAAGCGTCCATGCCTGGAACACAGGAGAAAGCAGGGAGACGCAATTGAAGTCTACAAGTACCTGCATGGCTTCTACACAGTGTCACGTCCTGACTTCGCCGTCGCCACGAATGAATCGAGATCCACCGGAGGCAACTCCTTGAAACTTCAGAAACCAAGGCATCGTCTCAACGTACGGGGCAACTACTTCGCAAACAGAGTTGTGAACCTCTGAAACAGCCTCCCAGATGATGTGGTAACAGCGCCACCGGTAGACGCCTTCAAGAGAAGATTGGACAAGCACTGAGCAGCACTACCTTCAGTGTACGACCCAGAATGCCTAGACTAAATTGTTCAGTAAGTGATCTGATTGGCGCCATCCTCAAACCACCCAGGCCAATCAGTTTAGTTTGAGAACCTGAACATGGTCCTATGACTTAAAGGACCTAAACTTTTAACGTCAAGTTCAAAGTCAAGTCAAAGTAACTGAGCACGCTTGGCTCTTTACAATCTTTCATAGCAGACGACTATTTGCTCCTACCTGCTTCAACCACAGCACAGTAATCAGCGACCCCGTGACAGCTTATGGGAGACAACTGTGCAATGGCCACTCAAATCTGAATCACTGCCATAATATCAAAAAGCACTTTGTCTCTTTCATAGCCCAGCTTATGCCCATATGTATATTGATCATATAACTACACTTTATTGAACACAATTATTTGAAAATTACAGTACCAGAGCTCCAAGTTTGAGCTAAACTCTGCTGTAAATTACTGATATGATTGCATCATTTTACAATTGTTTATTTTTCTTGTCGAAATGTTCCGACTGTTATACTGTTGTGATGGTGTGGAGTCGTAGGGAGTGTGGGTGAAGACAGACAGATGATGGTAGGTTCGAGAACCAAGAGACAACAGCCAGCCAAACAGAACACTTTTATTTCGCTTCCAAGAGCCTCAGGAAAACACCCATTCCCTCAGGCTAAGAGCGCTTCACATATACAGTGGAGAGTCGGACCGCAAAGCAAGCAACATGGTGCCACAGAAAAAGGAAACAGGCCTTGTGAGGCATGAGCTGACAGAAATTTGTACTATCTGTCACAGCTCCTGTGTTGTTCGGCTCGTTCTTTGTTCACAGCATTCAAATATATTTAGTGTTGGTGAAAACCTCCACCCCAACAAATAAAATGAAGCATGCCGCATGTGATAATTTTGTTGCAGTATTTAATTATCATGATATAAGTCTGAGAATTAACCCATTTTTAACGAGTCTGAGTCATATGTTTTTATTGCGATAATGAATGTCAAACAACATGAAGTAATTTTATGACTGAATTACAGGCATGTCACTCTTTTCACATATATGAATTTGATTATCCAGGACCGTTTGTGAGTGGAGGAGAACGTTCTCTTTAAAATTTGACACAAAACACAACCGGCTTTCCTCATGGCCTGGATGTCGACATGAGCTTTTGATGCGATTTTTTTTGGTGAAAATACTATGTTGAAGCAGACTGCCGAATAATTGTTTTTACTCATTTTCAGTTGTATTTATCATTCAATGGAATCATTAAAGATTTCGATCAAGAAGTCTGAATTCCCGTAGAATGACCATTTAAAACAAAATCCCAACAATGACAAGGAATGGAGCACAGAAGGCGACTGTTCAAAAGTTTTCTGATAATGTTATTTTAGCCTAACATTATCCCAACGTTTTACAAAAAAAGCGAGTTATGTGTGTAACCTTTTCAGACAATTTGTACAATTTTGTGATAACAGCGCAAAATACGAAAATAAATGTATTCACAAAAGTAGGACTCCTGGGAGAAAAGAAACAGTGAAAACATGGTAATTAGTATCTTAGTATTCAGTAGTCTAAAGTTATAACTATCTATGACTATATTTTTTCAGGCTTTGATTGACATATGCGGTAGAAGAGCTGGACAGCAAAGCCAAGATCAGAACAACTCAGCCGCTTAATTCCTTTGAAAATTAGGAGAGGCCTCATATGCTTGCATGTACGTGTAAGTAATTAAAATGGTAAATGATAAAAATGATAAAATGGTAGTGCCAGAGCATGGCTGGTCCCCAAAATATGTTTTATTGGACGAGAAATGTAACTGAAACTGGCAAGGAGTTTATCTGGCAGAAGAAAGGTTATCCAGGAAAATCTAAATGTTAAATCAGCTACAGAAATTGAAAAAAAGGAAAAAAAAAGAAAAAAAAACCAAAAAAAACTGGGCATTTCACATGAGATACTTGTGATTTTGAAATATGAAAATATCACATTAAGTAATATTTTCGTCTAATATCACTTAATGTGGAAAGACGTTAAATTGAAGACAAAAACAAAAGCAACAGTTTGTTATTTGTGAATGATTTTGAAAATGCTTGGTTGCCACAGCTTGTTGGTGATATGAACAATGTCATTAAAATTTTAGGCGGAGACTCACTGATCAACATAAACAAACTTGCATTATAAAGTAGTTGCAACGTGAGACGACTTCATGATAAGCTTGCATCAGCAGAACGTTACAAATTGTTCTCTAGCTTTTGGCAGCATTTATGCATAAAACATTGTCTAGATCACGAAATATTGTGGTGTCAGAGAAATATACACTGAGTTTAGATTTGACCTTTTTTCCTTGTATCGGTGCATAGCCAAGAAATAGAAATTACAAAACATTTATTTAGTCCAGCTTGCAAAGGAAGTAAGGAGACACATGGTATGTTTTCTTTGATGGTAAGGTGTATGAAATGTTTTGAGACTATGTAAATGCGCAACGCTAAAAAAAAAGTGTGTGTAGCGTAATGTCATGTGACGATGAATTGTCAGTAAGGCAAGTCACGTTTTCTGTACAGTGTTTACCAGAAAAGATCACAGTTGATGCAAGAGGAGGAACTCAAATGGTTGTGTTCAAGCCGTAGAGTTATGTTTTTGAATAGGCGAACATAAACTACTGGGTAATGTTTCAAAGCATTGATACGTCAATGGATGGGTGTTAGTAAACACTGGTTGAAATGATTGATGATCACAGCTGACCAGTGACTAATTAAGATTGCTTGGGTACCATGATAGCCACCGACAAGTTTAGGGGGGTGGGGGTATGAATATTGGTTACTGACAGTTGACGAAAATAACCTAAAAGGGAGAATAGTCGATAATGACATAATAAAAGTGGTAACTAAACTCCTCTGCCTTTTCGGTTTTAAGAAGAATGCTATCCCAAAATAAGGCTGGTGTGCAATACCATAGTATGTTTGTTGAATTTTCAGAAAACCAACCAAAGGTGCCACCTAAGAAGCAAAAGAAAATCATGAAAGAGCAAAAACAAGCTACATTTTCTAGTGAAAAGTAGAAAATATAAAAAAGATAACCTCTTAGACACAAGTGCTGAGGGCCAGTTCTTGTAATGAATCCGCAAGGGACTAAATTATAATTGAAAAATGAATTCCAAGGATAAGTAACCGAGCACCATTCCAGCAATTTAGAGAGCAGCTTGGTGCTGCCAAGACTGCAAGAAATATTCAATTATAAAACGAAACAGGGGAAGATAAGCATATATATATATATATATATATATATATATATATATATTTATATTTATATCTCACCACCACCCCCTCCCCCCGCCTTTGTGATCTGTTTTCCTATTTTGAATGATATGAGGAGTCAAAATATGAATAAAACATCCGTCTCTCTCTCTCTCTCTCTCTCTCTCTCTCTCTCTCTCTCTGATTAAATAAAAATTGAGCAGATAAGGCTGTGTTGTACTTTGTTCCTACGTGCTTCCAAAATGTTTGCTTTTTATGCCCATTTTGATATTGATAATGCTATTAATTTACTGGAAGAATGTCTCATTGATTAATTGTTGCCTATGGATGTTTACGTCGCATTAAGTAGTGATTTCAATAGCAGAACCTCTAACACTTCTTACGATATGTCTGTAGACGATGTTTTTGATGAGTAACTCCACAGCCACCCTCTCAGTACAACGTGACACTCTTCAGACTGTATATTGAATAATTCTGTGAAAATATGTTACAGAATGCATGCACTGTGGTAGATCTGTGCATTCTTAATGGCATATGTAAAAGAGACCTTCAAGATCGTTACTCTTACATTTCTGACATTGGCTGTAGTATTGTCAATTATTTTCTAAAGAACTTGTTGTTCTGTTGTAGGACTCTTATAAGCTGAATGCTTTAGAACGCAGAGATTCCTGACCATTTACCTGCCTCACGTCTTGTTTCTCTTCCTAAATGAAATACCGTATATGCCAGGTAGAAAAGCATTTTATTGAAAAATTCGTCTGGAATGATGGATATGCTAGTTTGTTTCACGATGCGTTATGTATGATTGAATTTGTACAAAGATAGATGCTGCTCTAAGTTTATTATATATATATATATATATATATATATATATATATATATATATATATATATATATATATATATAAAATAAACTTAGAGCAGCATTTATATAAATATAAATGCTATATATAAAACTTATATATTTATATATGTATATATATATTTCAAGTGCGCACTTAACATGTTTAATGGTTGCATGAAAGAATATACAAACTGTATGAGAAGATGTACAGTTATGTATTAACAGCAGTAAAGCCATCTGTAACTGGTGTGGTGAAGAATATGATTCTATGAAGTTATTATGAATCAGTCCTCGCACATTAAGAACAGTGGACAAAAATGCTTACGCATGTGATGGTGTGGTGGGATAAGGGGTGTGCAGGTGAAGACAGGCAGATGGTGATGTGTGTAGGAACCAAGGGACAGCAGCCAGTCAAGAAGATAAAGAGGACGACGTGGAGTTTTTCTCTTCATTTTCCTTTCATGGCAAGGAGCTCAAACCAGGAACGCAGCCCTGGGAGCACTCTCTCTCTCTCTCTCTCTCTCTCTCTCTCTCTCTCTCTCTCTCTCTCTCTCTCTCAGCACTCAGCTCACTGAGCACTCTCTCGGGACACACTCTCTAGGAACACTGCGGGACACTGCTCTCACACACACACTGCGCCTCCGTATATGCAGCTCGAGCATGACCGCCAAACCAACAACACACTGCTGCAGTCAAAACAGCCTCGCGAGACGGGAACTGACACAAATTTGTGCTATCTGTCACAGCTTCTGTGTTGTCTACCTCGCCGTCCGTTCAAAGTATACAAGCACATTTGATATCGATGAAAACCTCAGAACCCAAGAAATAAAAAGCAATAAGTCATAGGCTATTTGACAATTCTGTGACTGTGTAAAGTTACTGGTGATGAAATTCCGAGAATGAACCCATTTTTAACGAGTTTACGTCGTATTTTCCTCTATTTCGATGAAAAATACCAAACAGCATGAAATAATGTAATGAATGAATGGCTGGCATTTCGTTCTTTTTATACATATAAATTTCATTATCCAAGACGCCGTCTGCGCGGAGAACATAATGTTTAAAATGTGATCGGAAACACAACTTGCTTTGCCTCAACACATACCGTCGCCATGTGCTTCTAACACGATCTTTGATGAAATGTTATTCTGTTGAAATGTTCCATCGGATGATAATTTTTATATATTTTCGGTTGCTTCTATCATAGAAATGGAGTCATTAAAATGATCTCGATTGGGAAGTCCAAATTTCATTAAAGGACAATTTAGATCAAAAAACTCTGACAATCAACAAAGAATGCGACTTGCTCAAGGGACCAGTACCATCAGTCATTTCGTATAGTCGCAAGCTTATACAGAAAAGATCACTGGCATGCGATATACAAAATGAGAGCTTATGGACTTTACTTTCAATGCGCGCGTTCCTGGATTCTTTGGATTCCCTCATACTTTTAGTGAACTCAAGAAGAATTATTTACGGTTTTTTCGTTGGACAATTTAAAATGTCGCCAAGATTAATTGTGCAAAATACCAGTCTTAGAGAAAATATGGGCTTCTCAGCCCCAACACAGTTGTTATGAATAGAATACATTATTTTTTGTGACTTCAGTGATGTATATACAACTATGTAGGTTCTGAGGTATTCATAATTTAAAGAGTTTACACAAGAAAATTGAGATCAATCGATCAAGGGAGGTAAGGGGGAAGATAACTCATGAACAAAATATCTCGTCTATAACTGGTGACCAAGAAATATACACTGTTAGCACCCAGCTCAGCACTCGGCTTACACCAGCAGATGTATTATTAGCGTGTAGAAGATCGAAAAATCACAAGGAAGCTGGCCCTGACTGCATTATTGGTGACTTATTTAAACGTTCTTCTGATTAGGTAATGTAATCCTTTCTGTAATTGTTAAATATATTATTTGCTAATTGTACAATCCCAGAAAACTGAACTCAATCAGTTATTTCATCATTTTTAAACAAGGGTGATGTTGATGATCCTAACAATTACATTGCACTAAACTCTATGGAATGATGATTGATGACAGACCGCAAGAATGGATAGAGGAAAATAATATCACATGTGATCATCACGCAGGCTCTAGAAAAGGGTCACTCAACAATTGACCACATGCTTGCTTTGTTTGCGCTTATGCAGACGCAGTTTTTCTTATAATAGAAAGTATACTTAGCTTCTATAGATTTTGAAAAAGCGTTTGACTCCATTAGTAGAAATCTCTTGGACCCGTTTTTATTAAAACAAAACAGCATTCAATGTAATTTTATAAATGTATTACAGATATCTATGATAGAGTTAGAGCCAGAGTTCGTTGTGCTGCACAACGTACTGACTATATCATTATTCTAGAGGAGTTGAGCATGGAGATGCATGCAACCCTATCCCATTTTCTTTGTTTATTAATCAGTTAGCTCTTAATGTAAACAGAAAATGTAAACATGGCACTTTATTGTGATTCGACGCTTTTGGATTGTTTATCCTTCTGTTAGCCGACGATGTAGTTGTGATGTCTGAAACTGTGACAGGGTTATAAACACAGTAGAATAACATGCACTGAGCAGCTAGATCAGTGTAGCTGAAAGTCAATGTGCAAAAACAAATATCATGGTATTGCTTAAATGTGGGTATTTAAGTGGAAGGGAAAGTGTGCGTACGATAATATTAACATGCCAGTTCACCATACTTATAAACATTTAGGTATATCATTATCAACACGTTTGGGTTTTGTCGGTGTGGGTAAAGACCTTTCGAATGAGGGGAAAATGGCTTGCTTTGCATCGTACACATTCTTAATAATTTTTCATTTACGTTATTTTTCAAACTCTTTGATACTTAGGTTCAACCAGTCCAAAAGTATGGCCCTGAGCTATGGGGAGTAGAAAAAGTGGATGTGCATTGTGAATATGTTAATATTTTTTTTTATTTTAAAAGGTTTCTAGGTATAGACAGACGGACTCCAAATGAACTTATCAATTCAGAAACTGAGTGTGCGTTTGTTTGTTTGTTTGAATTTGGGATTTAGTTTGTTGGGGTGAAAACGTACTTAACCGTAGACATAGATAAGTACCACAAACATGGAACAGCAGAATTCAAATTCGGAATATGTGCTGTAGTCATCCATAATTTGAGAAATCGAACATGTGATAATTGTAATTTGCTTTGACCTTTTGTGAAAGAATAACACGGAACCGAATTACAGTTCGTCCTGTACCGCCCAGATCTCATGAGCACCAGAGAAAAGTTTATTAAGCCCAAATATTACAGACAACCATCTTGGATTAAACTGAGCCTATTATGTGCAGATACGTCTTCATAACCTGTTGACTTTATTTCACTGTTTTTTGTTCAAACCATTTAAGTACTGAGAATTTTTATATTTCTTCAAATTGCCTTCAAATCATTCTTGTTTTTGTTCCGTAGTTTAATTCTAGGAATATAACTATTGTGCTTTGCTTGTTCCCACACCCCTTCATTAGGAGTTCTGGACTGTTATATCAATAAAGTATTTAGATCTGAATCTGAATCTATCTCACACACACACACACACACACACACACACACACACACACACACACACACACACACACACACACACATTATAGAGCGCATTCTCTGTGTACAGTTCCTTTTTTTTTCTTTTTTTTTTCTTGTCATAGCTAATATTGTTTATCGTATCATAGTGATATATTTTTGTATTGTTAGTTACTTTTCAGTGCATCAATTGTATTTTATCGCTTTTTCACCTTTATTGTTTATTTTTAGATTATTATTAACTATTGATAGAACGCATGGTAGTAAAGGATTTTAAGGTGTTCCAATGGAATTGTCGATCCATCACAACCAGTAAAGATCAGCTAGTACACATCTATCTGAAGTCAAATACAACATATTAGCTTTGCAATCACTGATGTCAGTAAAAAAACAAACTACCTAAGCTTCCTAATTACTATTTCCACCAATTATCCAAAACACTAATAATGAAGAAAATAAATGCGGCAATGTATGTTCGTGAAGATGAGAAATATACTCCATGTGCCAGTCCTGCTCCACTAGACATTCCTGGATTGCACTCATGTGCAGTCAGAATTCATTAGTGCAATCATGAAAGATATGCAGTTTGTCATATCCTAGATATCTAGACACAGTTTGAGTGTCAAAAAGAATGGAATTCCTCTAAAAATTCATTGTGAAAACTACACACACACACACCTTCATTCTCTCTCTCTTTCACACATGCACACAAGCACAAGCACACACACAAACACACACACACACACACACACACACACACACACACACACACAATCTCTTTCTCTCTCTCCAAAGGTACAACCTGTCGGGCCTTGTCCATGAAAGGATGGTACGCCACCATGGCAGACACAACAGGCAGCACACAATTGTCGTAGTCAGAGATCTTGAACCCATCAGGCACACGCTGCAGTTTCCGCACACCAGCCCTGGTTTTCCGCTGGCTCACCTGTCACCATAGCAACCCAACAATAAACACAAACCTGCAAAGCAGAGTAAGCTAGTCCAACAATCAAACACTGAAAAAACAAACAAAAAATCTGTTCCCCTAATCTGTGCCAATATCTTCATTTTCAGTGTTTTATTATGCAAGGTATGCAAAGAAATCCTAAAATTAATCTTGGGAGTTTTACTTGTGGTCCCTGTTTTGCTAAGTATACTTTTCATGTCAACTCTTGCAAGCTATGACCAGTCTGCACTGGCCAAAAACTTTGTGGCTCATGCAATATTAAAATGCCCGGCAGACTGTTTGACAATTCCAGTCATTTGTGTCCTTTCATTCTGTGACTAAATGCTGTACGAGGACAACTTTTCAGGATTGAGCTTCTCTTGACTTCAAATGTTTTTAACTTACAATGCTCAGTTTTTTCCCTTCATTCAGTGGCTGGTGTTAGTCCCCTATGTGGCAGCTCTGCCAGGTCTTCAGTTTGCTAAACTTCCAGTTATTTCAATCACCTTTCTCTCAAACCTGTCTACTTTTGTTCCTGAACAACTGCATGGCCCAGCATCAGTACAGAGCTACTTGAAGAATTGTCTACCCTTTAACCCTAACAGGTCAGCATTTCAAACCTGACATTCCGTATGGAAGTCTAGCACACTAGTGATACACTGTGCATTCTTCTTTCATACCTGTAAAGTGTTAAAAAAGCAAAAAAGAGGAGGTATAAAGATGGGTTGTGAATACACACAGGTCTGAATATTTCCACTGGCAACAAGCTAATAACACCATTTACCGCTGCAACTTGGATACTTTCTCCCACTATTTTCATCAACAGACAGTTCATATCTGAAAAGCAGTTTTATCGAACATCTTGTCTTTGTAGATGATACTAGATGGGAGAACACACAACTAAAAGTGCTATCCCTGAAGACCAAAGACAGCATTCAACTGCTCATCTATTTTCTAAGTGAGAAAGAACTGAGAGAGAAAGTGAATCAGTGATTTTGGTTGTACCACCATGGAATAGACACATGTCCATTCACAGCACACACACACACACACCACACACACACACACACACACATTCACAGACATTAGCATCTCCTTGGCAACTGACCATGGCACCGAGCTGTCCACAGAGGGTGTAGACCTGAGGCCCCTGAGCCGACAACACCAGTGTCTTGTTCTCTCCAGCACTGAGGGCAGACCTGTCAGCAAGGCCTTCAGCACTGGCCAGTCCACCTCCTGCCCACACCCGCACCCACCCACACACACACACACACCCACCCCCACACACACACCTATGCTTTCAGATCATCAGATTTCAAGAAAAAGACCAAAATTATGTTAGAAATCAGTCAATAAATTCATATCTTAACTTTAAAAGGACCAACGTCTTCTTCTGCTGGGTTCCTTCAATCTTGGATTTTCTTCAAATGAGTCGGCTGATAAAGTGGCAAAAAAGGGCGCAAGGCAAGGCACAGAATCCACTGAAATCCATGTCCTTTATCCATTCAGGAGGGTATCACTTGATGGAACCAAGCACTTTGGAACAGAGTTAAAGGCTATACCAGAGAAAAGCTAGACTCTCAAGAATTTGCAGA
>JADBJO010021290.1:0-29800 GCA_016801955.1 Conus betulinus
CAAGTCTTCAAGTCTGTTTGCCCTCTGAGCTTTTGAATGCATTTTTTTTTTAATGGCATTTAGACGTTTTTCATTGATTTTTTTCCATCTAGGAGCGAGAAATCTTGGGGAGTGCGTGACACTCGCAACATAGCTTGTGTCATTTCCAGAAGATGTCAGTAGCTTAGCTGTCATGACATTCATTGCTTTGTGTTTGGGGTTGTTTTTTTTCCGGGATATATTTTTTCTTTTTGGATGATGTGACCTGTTTGGGATGTGATGTCATTTCATGTGTGGCTTAGACAGCCCTGAAAAGTTGCTGTGTGTTGGCTGGGCTATGATGATAACAACATGAAACTGTCTAACTAGATGTCATGCCAAAGAAAAGGCATTTTTTTCCCTAGAACTTATTTTCTTTCCATGTACACTAGATTCACCTCCCAGTAAGAGTCCTGGTTCCCCCACTCCTCATTATAAACCTTTTTTTTTTAAGAACATTTTTACCTGTACAAAATTTACGTTGCAACAAGGCGCCCTTTAACTCTTTCCAGTTCGGACATTGTGGCGCCAATTTTCAAGCTGTTTATCAAACGTAACATAAATATCATGCTTAGAAAGATGCTATACGTATGTCAAATATGATAGGCTGCATTCAGATGTTGAATTCACAAAGAAATAGTCAGAATCCAACCACCAAAAATGTTTGTGATTGCCGACACAGTGACAGTGGACAAATACCAACAGTTGTGGCATCGACTGTCATCATCATCTATTCCCATGACCTAAGTGGTCTTAGGGGGGACATGAGGGACGACTCGATCTTCTTCTCCAATGTGGCCTGTCCTCTGCTTTTCGCAGAAGTTCGGGCAGCCTGAGGGCTGTCCACTCTATCACATTCTCCTACCAGCTCTTTCTCTGCCTGCCTCTGTGCATTTCTCCTTCAAACGTGCCCTACAGAATGGACTTTTGCCAGCGAGTTGTTTCATGTCATGAAGCAAAAACCACATCAACTTTCTCCTCTTGATCGTAGCCATGAGGGTTCCTGTGGTCCTGCCAGTGTGGCCACCTGCTCTCGGAGAGGAGCAGGACAGCATGCATCGACTGTAGACTTTCGAACTGGTAGGATGTAAAACACACATATGCTTAAGGACATGTGGAGGTTGTTATGGAGAGGTTCTTTGGTGCATCTCTTGTTCTGTATGACTGAAGCAGACGATACTTCCCTACTAAAAGGGATGGACCACTGTATGGTGATCTTACTGTCCATACAACATTGCCTTGGACTTTGGACTGTTTTTCTGCCTATGTGTTTTTTTTTTTTCCCTGTGACCTGTGTCATTTCATTATGTGAATTCTTTTCAGTTATGGTTGTCTTTTCTCTTGGTTTTTTCTTTTCAAACATTTTGCTTGAAAACCTAATATCAGATTTTTACATTGCTGATTGTTGAAATTTTTGTTTCGTGTGTGTGTGTGTGTGTGTGTGTGTGTGAGAGGACAGACAGGTAGACAGACATACAGAGAGACAGCCAGAGAGAACATTTGCATTGTTGTAGACTTTGTGGCCATTGCTTTTTTTTTCTGCATAATGATCATGAAACTCATTGTTGAGATCAGTGCTGCGTGTTGAATCATTTTATCATGTTGTCTGAACTGCTTTAGGCTACTGTGGTGAAGTTGCATGGTGAATCTTTTTTTTTGTTTTGTTTTTTGTTGATATTTTTAATTTTCTGGCTCTCTTGTTTAATAACACTTGACTACTTCTTAAGTATGAGCTTTATAAAAAAAAAAAAGAAAAAAAAAAGAAAAAACCCCAGCTTTCAGCTTATAACAAAAAAAAAACAACCAACCAACAAACAAATTAAAAAAATGTAGAAACATGTATACTTGATGCATGACACAATAGTACAGTAGGCATTGGAACAATGGGAAAAGCCTCGCATCAATTTATCATTTAAAAATAAGTGGTGGGGTGGGCTGTGGAGAAAGTTTGTATGGTCTTTAACATTTGAAACCGTACTACAGATATGTAGAAAGATTGACAATACACCTCTCTTTGAAACAGATTGGTTACACACCTCATAAATCTAGCAATAATGGTAATGTGGCCACAATATACTGGGGAGTATTTGATAAAAGGGCAGTGTCCTCTTGTAGAAGCTCCCCTTTCTCTCGACGGCATCGATTGGTGCTCTCATGGTCAGACTAGCTTCTCTTCATGACAGCGCAAATCGCCGAGGTCGACATAAACTAGGGTCTTGCTGACAAAAGTTGCTATGGAGTAAAGAAAATGGACTGAGGGCTGTAGGCTGTAGCATGGGTGACATATATATGTATCTATCTCTGGGCTAAGTCTATATATATTAGGCTAGGTAATTAGTATATATTAGGCTAGGTAATTAGTATTATAGAATCCTGTAAGCACTGCATAAGCTTAAGATTTTTTTTCCTGAAGTTTATCATAGCTATGGTGACACAGGGCTTTGTGTACTGCTGTTGTCTGCCTGGGGTTTGGACATCTCTGTTTCTGTGGCCGAGAGCATATCATGAAATTTTGTTTGTTCCTTGTACCATAACATGTAGAGCTACATATTGAATATCATCATGTGAGCAAGAAGTATGTGTGTAGTAGAAAGGCATATTCATATATTTATTTGATTATGACCCAAAAATGGTTAAAGCAAAATTTTAAACTGATTAATGTTCAAGTGAATACATACCGATCACTTTAGAGCAATGTGATAATACCAAAGTGTCCCCCTCCACCCCCTGACTCTTAAACACACACACACACACACACAGCCCATCTTAACCCTCTATTGCAACCCCTTTCCCTCTCCTCTGTTCTTTCTTAATATAATAAAGAAACCGTGTGAGTATGTGTGACTTGACAAGTTGTTGCCCAAGACTGCTGGATTTTTAACTGCAGATTATGTTTCAAACTTGGCCTCATGTAATCTGCATTTTGCACACACAACCTGTTTGAAACTCAGTCTGCATTTTGTGTGCAATTTACCTTATTCACTTTACATTTCATTTTGCCATACATTTCATTTTGCGGTGAAGTGGGGTTTATTTTTTTTGTTTAATTTCCTTGTTTTGTTTCATTGTTTGAGAAACATTTCTGCTTGTCTCCTTGTTTTAGAAACATTTCTGCGTGCACAAAACATTTCCATCCGAGTTTAGTGTTGAAAGGGACTAATGCTACTGAAGCTGAACCATTGTCCTTTCCCTAATCAATGCTATTTTTTTGTTTGCTTCTTCACTGGAAAGAAGTGAAAGAAGTTGAACAGATGCCGATATGAGATGAGCCTGCACTGCTCTGGATTCTGTCTCGAAGCTGATTTGCAAAGCTGGAGGGCAATGTCCTGGTGAGGAGAGGAAGGGGAGGCAATAAATGAGGTCCTCTGGCACCGCTGTCATGACCTTGCTTATGTTCGACAGTCTGACCCGCGTCTGCTGAACCAATATGAGACCTTCAAACGTAGACGTTACACAATGTATGGTTACTGTCCTCACCCATAACCTCCTTCCTCAAATTAATCCTCCCCATACCACAACCCCACTCCACTCTTATGGGAACATCTGGTTTTTTTTTCCCATTATAAATTGTATGTATGCCCTCCAAACATTTTTAGCCAAAAATTTCCGCCATTTCTGTCACTCTCTTTGACTTTTTGTTTGTTTGTTTTCTTGCTTTTTAAGTTTTTAATCTTTCTTTACCGTTATTTGTTGTTTTGGGATTTTGTCTAGTCTTGCCTTGCCTTTTTAGATTTGTGGCCCTATTCAATTGTTTTTGTTACCAAAAAATCTGTCGCCATCTTCCTCTCGATATGATTAACATACTTCCTTCTGCTGTCACTTGACAACTAGATCTGGAGAATGGAAATACTGGATGGAGTATAACCAATCCATTCTCCAGTGCTACTTTCTGTTGCAACTAATTTTTGTTATTTTTGCTTTGAACTGTTCTGAATGATTCTGTTATGCCTAAAAAAACAAAATCAATGTGATCAATGGAACGAAATGATGGAAGCAGTTTGACCTAGTTGTACCCATCTTAAAGATTTCATTGTTGTAATTACCATGGTTTAAACTGAGGTCCAGTGTGTGTATATGTGTATGTAAAGGTGTCACAATGCCCATGACTGAAAGGTTTTGGTCAGTCTGTATTGAATGGCAATTTGTGTTTGTACATTTCTCCAGTCATTGGTGATGACAGCATATCTGTCAGCTCCATGCACATTATGAAGCATAGAACTTTTCTTTATTTCACCGGAAGGCTTCCTTATTTGTAGTGAGTGTCATATCTCTGCATCTGTGCTGGGTTACTCCGATGATGTGGGCAGCATTAGAATGGAGTTATGGGCATGTAGCTGTCAGAGTTGCCTCCCTTATTTGGTACATGCCGTTTACATCTCCCATCGTCACTTAAGGTTTCCTCTGTACATCCATCAAAACCCCACCAAAGATACAACTGCAGCTTCACAAGAAGTGTGAGTTGAAGTGGATTACAAAAAAATTCTGTTAGGTCACACAGAATGGTCCTTATGCACACTGCTGCCCGTGCACCATCTACTTTCCTGTAACCCACACACACACTCACACACCACCCACCACTCTCACTCCACCCCTTCTTTGTCACTGAGCTCACTGTATGTGTGCTGTTTGTGAATTTTGTACACCTGGCAAATGTTGAGGCATGTGTAGGCGTGCTTCCACTGATTGGGCCTTATGTGGTCTGCTGGATGACATTGAAGCCTGTCCATATGCAGGGATTAGCCGTCCTCAAGGTCAGATGTCACAGAGGGAGGGAGAGAGAGGGGAGGGGGTCTGTCTGATGGTCGGTACAATACTTGCGTGCATTTTTGTCCATGGTATCATGGATCGCAGCCTAGTTAAGTTCATTTCCTTCTCTCATGTCCTGTTTTAAAAGTAATCCACCTTAAATGTTCGAGGTGTCCTTGATCACATGAAAAGGTCGATGGCTTCAGGAAATGACAAAACAGTGAAGCAGCCTGCTGTGTATTGGTACAAAGGGTTTATAAACAATGGGAATTCCGTGTCATTAGCCGACATAGCTGATACTTATCTCCTGGAAATACTTTATGCAATGATACTGGATGTAGGTACATGCATGCCTTCCTCTGAGGGACCATGGCCTCTACAGATGCACATCCCTGACTTTGAGCTGCTATCTGGGTGACAGGCGGTGCGCCATGGTCTTGGAGGTTCTGCCATTCTATATATGAACTGAATCTTCTTTATCATCTGTACCTTTCATATAATATTTCATGTTTCTTACATATCATCTGTTTGTTGACGTTTTTGATATTTTTAGTACAATTGCTGTTCAGTGCAGGCATGTTGACAGTTGAGAGCATTAGGCAGTTGAGTGTGTGTGTGTGTGTGTGTGTGTGTGTGTGTGTGTGCGCGCGTGCATTGTATCTTTATATCAACTGAGTCACTGACTGATGTGTCAAAAACAACAAGTTGAAAATAGCGTCAATGTCCTGAGCCTCACCTCATATTCAGTCTGTCGTGCGAGGAATATTTCATTACCAGAAGCATGTTGTAGGTTCCAGAGCTATATGCCGTGGTCTGTGAGTTAATTTTCTTGTAGCCTCTAACTCTGGATTATCAGTGAATAACACGAGGGGAAACGAAGGAGGGGGGGGGAGGGGGGAGGAGACCCTTTTGGATAGGATTGTGTTTTTGTTCCATACTTCATGTTGCTATGCTTTGTGTTACTGTTACATCTCATTACATATCAACAGATGACATAAAGCGTTCGGGTGTTGTAAAGATGATGACATGTAATAGAAATAGTTATGCTGATGATACTATGACTTGAAAAAAAAAATGCCTTGATGTCACAAACAGATGCCGTGATATCAGAAACAAATGCCTTGATATTATAAATAATTGCCTTGATATCATAAATAGATGCAGTGATATAAGCAGATGCCTGACATCAAGTAGATGCCTTGATGTCATAATGAGATGCCTTGATACTGTAATATCATAAACAGACGCCTTGATATTCTAACTGCATGCCTTGATATCAGTTGCCAAGTCTCCAGGTCATGATATACAATTAACAACCAAACCTTTTGTGAGGAAATGGCAAACCAGCCAGATGCACAAGGCAGAAACCAGAGGGCACAAAATCATTGAGTTTTGAAAAAAAAAAAAAGAAAATGAACAAACCAAATCAATAACATACTGTAGCATTAATGATTCCTAACAAGGTGCCCAGTAGCGGATAGGACAGGAGAAACAGGGTGCGAGGGAATGGAACCCATTCCCATGGCCCTGGGGCTACAGTGGAACATTACTCGTTACTGTGGACACAGTCATTCTCTCAGACCTAAAACAACAGCACTGGTGAATCACAAGAGCAGGTGAACAAACCTGTTCTCACAGCGGAAATGACAGCGCGAGATGGACTATTAAAAAAACAAAAACAAAACAAAAAGAAGAAAACAAAAGAGGGAGGAAGGGGGGAGAATGATTAAGTGAAAATGTTGAACCCATTCAGTGTTAAGGCTTTATACAGCAGTGGAAAATTGACCACAACCATGAAGTTTTGTGATGTTATTTAAAAGGTCAAGGGTTAATATTACCCCCCAAATGACCCCCATCCAAAAATGTTGGTTTTCGGTGTTGTGTATCTGTTGTTGCCATGGAAACAATTCATAATAGCAGCCAAACAAATATATATCTTTAACTTATTTAACCTTTTTAAGGGCTGACACATACCTCTCTTTTGTTGCGTCTGTCTGCTTTTTGTTCACAATGTGTACCCAGCAACAACACTGTGACCTTTCATGTCAAACATGAATTTTTCATAAAATCATGTCATGCTGTGGTAAGTGTGGGACTTGATTTTTCTCTCAACAGTAGAAGTCCTACTTTAGCAGCCCTCTTTTGAATCAAAAAGTTTTATACATACAGCTGTGTGAAGACCAAGTGCGCATGCTAACACCAAACAACCCACAGTGACAAATGAGGTTTGTAGGAAAATCCACCAAGTGGGAAATGAAAAGTATAGGACACAGAACAAAAAAAAAACAACGACAACAAAACAAAACAAACAAAAAAGAAAAGATGGTGGCACTCAGTTGTGCAGACAAACTGTCCTGGGGGAGAACACTCTAACATGACTTTTAGGTAGGGGAATTTGATATAAAAGGGAGCTAAAACACACACAAAACACAGAGTGCAAAACAATGCTTATCTACTACGAGACGCAAAACCATTTAGTGATTTTTTCAACAAATGTCTTTTTTTTTTTTTTTTTTTTCTTTTTCTCATCTTTTTTTTTCTTTTTTCTAAATTTAGATTTTACATTCACCTGCAATTCACTAAACAATTATCCCAAAATGGTTTTGCATTCTCCTTTCAAAAGCCAGCAGGGGAATACTGGTGTGAGAGAGAGAGAGCAAGCTCATCTGTTTTAGCTATGAAGAAGTTGAAAAGATGTGAAATGTTTTCACCTGCATTATTTTCAATTTCAGGTGAAGTAGCATGCCATTTTCGTTTTTTTATTTCTTTCCTTTTAGTTTAGTTTTGTCTTGTTTTTGAAGCAATAAATAATACCTGTCTGAAACTAAAGAAGAGTAGATTAATTCTGTAACAAAGAAATAAAGCAGTCTGACTTGATATGTACATTAATGACAAAATGGGGAAAAAAAAAAAAACAAAATACATCAAGCACATGTTATGATTTTTTTCCCAACATAATTCAATAATTCCAAGGCAAACATTTGGATCACAATGAACCCATCTTATCTTTTGTGATAACTACACAAACTCTTCATAAGCAAAGAGTGAGAAAGATCCTGACAGAAAGATTTAATGAGTTGTTTTTTCATCAGGTTATAAAGAGTTCCAACTGTTCTGTCCTGAGAGTAGTGTTTGGAACTAGATCTATTTTCATGGCTTTTTTTTTTTTTTTCTGTTTTCATTTTTTTTTAAATTTGATTTCACAATAAACAGTTTCAGTCTCTTTGTGAGTGTGTGTGTGTGTGTGTGTGTGTGTGTGTGTGTGTGTGTAGTGTGCGCATTAGTGCTGGCGACACAGATTATTTTTCAATTAGCTTTGAAAATATATATATCATCACTCTGTGCGTGCGTGCGTGTGTGCACAAGATGACGTATGTGACAAAGGAAGAGAGACCATGCGGTATGATTTAAAGGCAAACGGAATTCTAATCCACTAAAATTGAAGATACAAACAAAATAACCTTTAATTTCTGGTGTATGTGTAACAGGGAAATGGGCCTAAGATGATTGGTTTCTGTCCTGAGGTTAATTGTCCAGAGGTCAAGGGTGACAAACATTCTCTTTTCCATGCACCACTTTTCACAAAACTATATTATACAAGATACGGGGGAGAGAGAGAGTGTGTGTGTGTGTGTGCATGCACAGAGGTGCAAACAAAGCATTAAACAACTACGATCAGAAGCGTACTAGCAACATTGTAAATGTTGGACTACAAATAAAATGAACGATAGCTCTGACAGCAAAATCTATCAGAAAAAAAAGAAGTTACAATCATGTCTAATAAACATGCCCGGACAGACATTCTCTGAAGGAAAACACAACCCACTGATGCTTTTGTTTCACCACATGATACACTTTGCAGCAATGCGACATTGCGACAGTATCTAGTTGCAGTCAACAAAATGTTGAAACTTCTGTATCGATACGTATCACAAATTTCCAGGTGTTGTGATACTTTGGATGTGATCAAAGGTTAAAAAATGAGCTATATTTTGTGAAATCGGATTGTTTTAATCGTTTCTGAAATGGGCCCATTACTGTAAGAGATTGTGCTGAGATTTCATTTTTAGCATCCTTTTCTGCCGATTTGTCAGCAGGTTCTTTATCCTAAATTGCACAGTATGAAGGAATCCAAAAGAAAGTTAGATCCGTTTCTTTGCATATTAAAATAAAACAACATTACCTTTCGAATGAAGTTTTCTGTATTAGAACTGTAAAGCCTGATGGATTTTAGCAGCAACACTGTATCTACGCAAAACAACACTCGACAGATGCTCTGCTGTAAATCAGTTCTGAATGTCAAAGTCATAAGAATAGCTATCAAGTCAGCAGCAAATAAAGATCACTTTCCAACCAGTTGAGTACCTTTTCTCTACTTTAAGTGACTGGATAACAAAAACAGACCCAGCCTCTCTTTTCATGTTAGTGAGCCTTCTGTCTACACCTTAAGATGGTGAGGATCTTTGTTGAATATGATACACGGATGGTCAGTTTTTTCCAGTTCTATGTGATCTAGACCAGACTTCACCCCGTTTCTTTCCTGATTTGGAATAGGACATGTGATATTTTTGCTGATAATTTAATGGTCACGTTAGTTTCCCTAACGAATCTGTAGCATAGGAACTACTATAGTGTGTGTGTGTGTGTGTGTGTGTGTGTGTGCGCGTGTGTGAACAGATTTGAGTGTACATGTGTACAAGTGTTTGGGCACATGTATACTAGCATGAATTTTGGTTTTTGTGTGAATGTGCATGCAAATATATACATGCAGAAACGAAACGAACACCCCCCCCCCCCCCCCCCCCCCTCAAAAAAAAAAAAAGCAAGAACACAGCAAAAACTTAAGCAGGCAAGTTTCCATCGCTCCAGTTCCCTTCCGTCACATCTAAATACTGTGCCACTCACAATGTCCATTCACAATTCATTGAAACTGCTTACCTCTCTTTCTGTAATGATGTACTGCAAGCTGACCTCTTTCCAATCTCCCCTGGCCATCCCAATGTCCTACAGGAATGTCCAATCCATTCTCTGAGCAAACCCCTGACAGGAGGCCCTGAACATGGATTACATTGCACTGACGACATAAAGCATTGATGCTGCCTTCCTCAAAGACATTAAGCACTGTTATTGCCCTACATCTAAGACATAAACCATTGTTACTACCTACATCAAAGACATAAAGTATTGTTATTGCCCTACATCAACGACATAAACCTTTGTTAGTGCCTACATCAAAGACGTGAAGTATTGCTATTGCCCTACATCTAAGACGTAAAGTATTGTTATTGCCCTACATCTAAACAAAGTATTGTTATTGCCTACATCTAAGACGTAAAGTATTGTTATTGCCCTACATCAAAGGCATAAACCATTGTTATTGCCCTACATCTAAGACGTCAAGTATTGTTAGTGCCCTACATCTAAGACATAAAGTATTGTTACTGCCCTACATCTAAGACGTAAACCATTGTTAGTGCCTACATCTAAGACGTAAAGTATTGTTAGTGCTCTACATCTAAAACGTAAAGTATTGTTAGTGCCGTACATCTAAGACGTAAAGTATTGTTAGTGCCATGCATCTAAGACGTAAAGTATTGTTACTGCCCCACATCTAAAACGTAAAGTATTGTTATTGCCCTACATCTAAGATGTAAAGTATTGTTACTGCCCTACATCTAAACGTAAAGTATTGTTATTGCCCTACATCTAAGACGTAAAGTATTGTTAGTGCCCTACATCTAAGACGTAAAGTATTGTTACTGCCCTACATCTAAAGACGTAAAGTATTGTTACTGCCCTACACCTAAGATGTAAAGTATTGTTACTGCTCTACATCTAAGACATAAAGTATTGTTATTGCCCTACATCTAAAACATTAAGTATTGTTACTGCCCTACATCTAAGACATAAAGCATTGTTTTTTGCCCTACATCTAAGACGTAAAGTATTGTTATTGCCTACATCCAAGACACAAAGTATTATTATTTCCTACCTCCCAAAAACAAAGTATTGTTTTTGCCTACACTTAGACACAAAATATTACTGCCTACATCCAAGACTCAATGAATTGTTATTGCCTACATCCAAGACACAATGTATTGTTATTGCCTACATCCAAGAGACAAAGTATTGTTATTGCCTACATCCAAGAGACAAAGTATTGTTATTGCCTACATCAAAGAGACAAAGTATTGTTATTGCCTACATCCAAGACAAAGTCTTGTTATTGCCTACATCCAAGACAAAGTATTGTTATTGCCTACATCCAAGACAAAGTATTGTTATTGCCTACATCCAAGAGACAAAGTCTTGTTATTGCCTACATCCATGACAAGTATTGTTATTGCCTACATCCAAGAGACGAAGTCTTGTTATTGCCTACATCCAAGACAAAGTATTGTTATTGCCTACATCCAAGACAAAGTATTGTTACTGCCTACATCCAAGAGATGAAGTATTGTTATTGCCTACATCAAGAGACAAAGTATTGTTATTGCCTACATCCAAGAGACGAAGTATTGTTATTGCCTACATCCAAGACAAAGTATTGTTATTGCCTACATCCAAGAGACAAAGTATTGTTATTGCCTACATCCAAGAGACAAAGTATTGTTATTGCCTACATCCAAGACACAAAGTATTGTCAATGCCCACATCCAAGACACAAAGTAAAGCATTGTTCTTTGGGAGCAAACACGCTGGGTCATTACCATACATCCAAGACATATGGGAAAGTATTGTTCTTTGAGACGAAAAAAAACCCTGGGCTATGACCCTTCATCCCAGGCACATGGCAAAGCTTTGTTCTTTCATAGCAAATAATATGGGGTTATCCCCTTCAACCAAGATACAAGGCAAACTATTCTGCTTTCTGGGGGGGAAGGGGGTGGGTGGGTGAGAAGCACAGGTTACTGTACACCCATGACGTAGAGAAAAAAAAAAGCTATGGGTTACTGTTAATCCATTGGATACAGCAAAGCATTGTTCTTTCTCTTAAAAAAAAAAAAAAGCAAGGGTTATTGCACATCCATCCATGATATATGAACTATAGATTTAGCGTTTGAACTCAAGAGATCATACTTTGTTTTGAACATTTCAGCCCTAAGACCGGACATCCTTCGGTTGTTGTGTGACTGGGAATGGAGGATAAGTGGGAGAACCAGGATGGTTTCAGAGTGGGAGAACCAGGATGGTTTCAGAGTGGGAGAACCAAATGGTTTCAGTGTGGGGAGAACCGGGATGGTTTCAGTGTGGGAGAACCGGGATGGTTTCAGAGTGGGAGAGAACCAGGATGGTTTCAGAGTGGGAGAACCAGGATGGTTTCAGAGTGGGAGAACCAGGATGGTTTCAGCGTGGGAGAACCAGGATGGTTTCAGAGTGGGAGAACCAGGATGGTTTCAGAGTGGGAGAACCAGAACCAGGATGGTTTCAGAGTGGGAGAACCAGGATGGTCTCAGAGTGGGAGAACCAGGATGGTTTCAGAGTGGGAGAACCAGGATGGAGGATTTCAGAGTGGGAGAACCAGGATGGTTTCAGTGGGTGGGAGAACCAGGATGGTTTCATATGGGAGAACCAGGATGGTTTCAGAGTGGGAGAACCAGGATGGTTTCAGAGTGGGAGAACCGGGATGGTTTCAGAGCGGGAGAACCAGGATGATTTCAGAGTGGGAGAACCGGGATGGTTTCAGAGTGGGAGAACCAGGATGGTTTCATATGGGAGAACCAGGATGGTTTTCATATGGGAGAACCAGGATGGTTTCAGAGTGGGAGAACCAGGATGGTTTCAGAGTGGGAGAACAGTGTGGGAGAACCAAGATGGTTTCAGAGTGGGAGAACAGTGTGGGAGAACCAGGATGGTTTCAGAGTGGGAGAACAGTGGGGGAACCAAGATGGTTTCAGAATGGGAGAACCAGGATGGTTTCAGAGTGGGAGAACCAGGATGGTTTCAGAGTGGGAGAACCAGAACCAGGATGGTTTCAGAGTGGGAGAACCAGAACCAGGATGGTTTCAGAGTGGGAGAACCAGGATGGTTTTCAGAGTGGGAGAACCAAATGGTTTTGGAGTGGGAGAAACCAGGATGGTTTTGGAGTGGGGAGAATCAAATGGTTTCGGAGTGGGAGAACCAGGATGGTTTCGGAGTGGGAGAACCAAATGGTTTCGGAGTGGAAGAACCAAATGGTTTTAGTGTGGGAGAACCAAATGGTTTCGGAGTGTGGGGACTGGGCTGACAAAAGATGGGA
Organism: Conus betulinus; assembly: GCA_016801955.1. NCBI lineage: Eukaryota > Metazoa > Mollusca > Gastropoda > Neogastropoda > Conidae > Conus > Conus betulinus. The sequence continues at coordinate 13,004 of JADBJO010021290.1, forward strand.
GATGGGAGGTCCATTTCTTGTTCATTGTTCCAATGCAGCTTGGGTTTGATTTCAACAGCTACCTTTACTGTTTGTTTAGTGAAAAAATATTCACCACAGAGCACACAGTCTTTTTGGTGGTTCATTTTGTTTTAATTGTAGACAAATGGACACACAAGCCTTTCAGGATTTGTTTGACTGGCTTTGGATTAAAAAAAAACAGGCCAACTAAAAGTCAACCAGTGAAAAGACTTTTTAAAAAATTGTGAAGTTCTGACTTTCACCAGGAATATTTCATCCAGTTTATGTTGAAATAAGCACAAATGCATGCAAACTGCCCTGAAACTAACATTTTCTTAAGGATGGGTAAGATGGCAACGCATGTACATTAATCCAGAAGGTTAACCAAAATAACTGCCTTGGTACAGAATGATTCCATGACTTTCCAAACTCACAAAGAAAAAACACGCATCCAAAATCAAAACTGTTGTCAAAGCTAAACCAAAAAATGTAGAATACAGAAGAACAGTTATCAAAGGACAAAAGTTATAAGATAAAAAAAAACCCCTTAAATCTTAAAAAACTGGAGATAAAAAAAAAGATTGGTTCTTATGGGTTTGAACCAGCAACCTCCCGCGGGGTAACCTGTAATGCCAACAGAATGGCTGGATGAGAAAGAATAAGACATGCATTTCTCAGTGTTGGTCGTGTATGCAGCAAACATTTCTTTTTTTTTTTTTTCATAGTTTTTCAGATTTAAGCTTTTTTTTTTTTTTCCTATTTTGTAACACTTGCCTCTTGATAACTGTTCTTGTGTATTTTTCATTTTTCAAAAGTCCCTGTGAAAAGACTGAAATCTTAAGAGTCGACGTATGTACTTTGGTCTCAATGGAAAGACACACACACTCAAATTTTCATCCAAACAGTGTGACACATCTCTGAGAGTACTGTTGCATTTCTGGAAACATGATTGGACATACAAATTTTTTATTTCCCACCAGTAAAATTTTTTCCAAATAATCCTGATACTTTTTTTGTTTTAACAAACGTCATCACCACTAAATGTATTTCCAACATTTTGAACAGACAAATTTTTTAATCACATCAATATTAGATAAAAACTCAGGACTCTGGTACTGGAACAAAATATGGATAAAATTCTACAAAAATGGCTTTGAAAACAATCTTTCCTTGCCAAAATTTAGACTTCCTCAATCCTTACCTCAAATCCACAAAACAAAAAAGCCTTCAAAAGTCACATTAAAGACCTTCAAAACGCTGCCTAACTTCTTTCAGACCTTCCAAAACTTTTCCCAAGCAGTGTAAACCCCTGCGACTGTGTCCCTCTGCCCTGATCAACACTTGGACACATCAAAATCAAGAAAATGAAACTCTGGAGCATCATCGTTATCATGTCTACTAACTGGCACAAAAGAGAGGTCAACAAGTGGTCAGCTTACTCTGGATTTTTCCTTGACATCCGGGTGTGGCTATGCACAAGGAGCTGAATCAGCAACATGGAAATGATGCCACTATGACAGCACAAAAATCAAACAAGCAAAAAAAAAAACAAACAACAAACAAAAACAAACAAAAAAAAAACCAACCCCAGATCCTTCCTCTTTCTCAACATGGCTCTAAAACATGGAAACTGACTATATGTAACCAACAAAAACTGCAATGAACCATCAAAAAAAAATGAATGCAGGTCGCAAAGTGAGGTGACTGCAAGAGGAATTTAAACAAACAACATGAACAAATGAATTACAGGACAAAACACTATGCATTTCAACCTCATAGGTCTTCTTCGGGCAAGATACACAACACTCAGGATAATGAAAATGTAAGGACAAACAATTATTTATCTCCTCAAATTCGGTGCAAAATCAGAAGAAGGGCATTAAATCAATTTGACAAAACAACTGATTGCTCATTCTCAATTTTCGTTGTCCTGAGCGTTATCTTGCCTGAAGAAGACCTATGAGGTCAAAATGCATCTTGTTTTGTCCTGAAAATTCATTGTCCATGCTATCTGGTGGAGTTGGTTCAAATACCTTTTAAATTTGTTAAAAGGAGAAGTTGTTTCTTGTGAATTTTACTCTGGGAAATAAAAAATGGACATGTGTGGATATGACGCAAATCTTCAAAAAAGATCATAGAATATACATTGCAACATAATTTCTCTACTGGTCACCAAATTCACAACTGACAGATGAAGATGACTAGTAAAATGGATCTGAAAATATTCTAAAAACAGAATCATGCTTAATGCTCAACTCCAACACTTCTTCAACAGAAAGCAACTACAAATTACACAGAAAACCGTATGAGCAATAAATCAGTCTTGAACAATGTAAAAATGCACATCAATAAATTCTCCCATAATGTCTTCCACTCTTTCCCCACCCCTCACCCATCTCCATCTTCCAAATATAATCCCTCCTCAACCACCTCATGACACACACACACACACACACACACACACACACAAAGTCAGTCACATTCATATTATCACAGAGTTTTCAACAACAAAACATATTCAGTATCCATGATATGCTGTACTATTTTCACTTTACAAGGCAATCCGGAGCAAATGCCTTTCTCTAACTCCTTTTAGATAAATCTGTTTCCAGCTAAAAATCCATTTCACTCATTCCTATGGCAGAGGTAGTGAGTGTGCAGACATTTTGCCACGTGACACCGAGTGGAAGAAAGGGCCAAGGCTGTGGGCCTGATGGGCCTGGCAGGAATACCTTCAGACTTTTATTCTATGGCCTGGGGTTTGATTCCAAACTCCGTACATCCTGACTAGAAGGGATGTTCTCTTTGGCGTGTGATCTGTGCAGAGTTCAGTCCCCTTCTAGTCCTTCAGACCTGACTGACCCCAAGTCTCTACATAATCCTTACACACACACACACACAAACCCTAAGTCTCTACAATAATCCTTATACACACACACACAAAACCCCCAAGTCTCTACAATAATCGCTACACACACACACACACACACACACAAACCCCAAGTCTCTACAATAATCCTTATACACACACAAACAAAACCCCCAAGTCTCTACAATAACCCTATACACACACACACACAACCCCCCAAGTCTCTACAATAATCGTTACACACACACACAAACCCCAAGTCTCTACAATAATCCTTATACACACACACACAAAACCCCCAAGTCTCTACAATAATCGTTACACACACACACACACACACACACAAACCCCAAGTCTCTACATAATCCTTATACACACACACACACAAAACCCCCAAGTCTCTACAATAATCGTTACACACACACACACACACACACAAACCCCAAGTCTCTACAATAATCCTTATACACACACACACAAACCCCCAATCTCTACAATAATCGTTACACACACACACACACACACAAACCCCAAGTCTCTACAATAATCCTTACACACACACACACACAAAACCTTCAAGTCTCTACAATAATCGTTACAACACACACACACACACACACACACACATATACACAAACCCCAAGTCTCTACAATAATCCTTACACACACACACACACAAAAACCCAAGTCTCTACAATAATCCTTACACACACACAAAAAACCCCAAGTCTCTACGATAATCCTTACACACACACAAAAAAAATCCACAAGTCTCTACAATAATCCTTACACACACACACACACAAACCCAAGTCTCTACAATAATCCTTACACACACAAAAACCCAAGTCTCTACAATAATCCTTACACACAAAAAACCCCCAAGACTCTACAATAATCCTTACACACACACAAACCCAAGTCTCTACAATAATCCTTACAACACAAAAAACCCCCCAGCCTCTACAATAATCCTTACACACAAACAAAAATCCCCAGTCTCTAATAATAATCCTTACACACATAAAATCCCAAGTCTCTACAAAAATCCTTACACACAAAAAACCCCAAGTCTCTACAATACTCCTTACACACAATACAAAAATCCCAAGTCTCTACAATAATCCTTACACACACAAAAAATCCCATGTCTCTACAATAATCCTTACACACACAAAAACCCCAAGTCTCCACAATAATCCTTAAACATACAAAAACCCCAAGTCTCTACAATAATCCTTATACACACCAAAGAAAAACCCAAGTCTCTACAATAATCCTTACACACCAAAAAACCCCCCAAGTCTCTACAATAATACTTACACACACAAAATCCCCAAGTCTCTACAATAATCCTTACACACACACACACACACACACAAAAACCCCAAGTCTCTACAATAATCCTTACACACACACCAAAAAACCCCAAGTGTCTACAATAATACTTACACACACAAAAAAAACCCCAAGTCTCCTACAATAATACACACACCCCAAAAACCCCAAGTCTCTACAATAATCCTTACACACACACAAAACCCCCCCATCTTGCTTGTTGCAAAGCGAGACAACTGCAGGCGGAAATCTAAACAAATCTTAAATAAATGTTTGCGAACCGCAAAGAGAAACGAGGACAAACGGGTCACAAGACAAAACACAACGCGTTTCGACTCTCTAGGTCTTCTTCGGGCAAGACACACACATAGGACAATAAAAATGAATGAGTTTGTCACTCAGCTGGATCTCTTCAGCCCAAGGTAGACGTTCAATCAATGCAAGGTAGGCGTTCAATCAATGCAAGGTAGGCGTTCAATCAATGCAAAGTAGGCGTTCAATCAATACAAGGTAGGCGTTCAATCAATACAAGGTAGGCATTCAATCAATGCCTACCTTGTGCTGAAGAGATCCAGTTAAGTCGTGTTTTGTCTTGTGACTCGTTTGTCCACGTTTCTCTTGGTGCTTTGCTAACATTTCATTTAAGACCATCTTGCTTGTACGATACATCTCCCTTCATCTTGTGAGCAGTGTAGGCCATCACACGTGCCCATGGGGTGGACGCCGCCGCAATAAAACAAGCACAGGGATGATGTGTTCAGTCATCATACCCACAGATGGAATGGGGCTGCCTTCATGGTGGCACTGCACACACCAAAGACTTTGCTCATGGTGAACCACCTAGTCTGAGCCAAGGAACATGGAGAGGAAAAGAGGCATGCCCAGGTACACACGCTTGCGTCCAAAATCACTAAAAGAGTTGAAATTGACAGTCCAGCATGTCAAAAATACACCAACAGCCAATCATGTCATTGATCATGTCTGAAATACACAACCACAGTCGATCGTGTCAAAATATACCAACAGCGAATCATGTCTAAAATACACCAACAGTCGATCGTGTCAAAAATACACTAACAATCAATCATGTAAAAAATACATCGACTGCCAATCATGTCAAAAATACATTGACTGTCAATCATGCAAAAGTACATTGACTGTCAATCATGTCAAAAATATACAAGTCACAGTGCAGAGCTCTAAAAAAGGGTCTGAAGTATGAAAATGTATGCCATTTACACAAAAAAAAAAAAAAAGGAAAACCCCCTATGATTAATGATACTGGTGTTAATTCAAATTGAAGTCTGCACACACTATACACCTGCTCCGCTTACACACTGGATTATTGTGTACACTGCCTGGTTCAATGCTTTGAGCCGAGTTGAGAACAACACTGAAGGTGTCTGCATACACAGGGTAGTGATCTAGTCATGGCCTTTCCTGAAACTAAAAAACCAGTGCTTGAAATCTGACTCCTTTTCTGCACTGGTCACCACTTCACCACGAAACCCAGGTGCCTCCATCACCAGACTGCTCAGCTGGCAAGTGAAAGGGATCTGTACGTCATTTGACCAAGTCCACTTTGCTGATGTCAATCTCCAGGGATATTGTCTTGTGGGTCTGCAGTTTCCAACTCAGATAGATGCAGCTTCACCTCAACATTCGAAAGTCAGAAACTGACAGACTTTGAACTAGCCAAAGTAAGCTATGCCAGTGTCAATCTCCTTGGGTTTTTTTTGTTGCTGTTTGTTTCATACCACAAATTAATTTCAATACTACATTTGCAATAAACTAGGGCAATAACTTTTTTACAAGACCTATTTACAAATAAATCGATTTCTTCAGCTTCACATCAAAATGCTGCTTAATCATCACAGGCTCCAGTGCAAAGATGACTGAAGTGTGTAGCCTACACACAGCTTGTGCTTCTCATTCCTCGATTACTCCATATCCTTTTCCCTGCAATTTCCCTGCTGTAGTCAATTCATGGCAGCTTTCATGTTGTTTCTATGAAATTTTCAAAATTTGGCGGTTGCACCTACATACCAGTGCACTTGATAGACCAAAATTTTGGTACAAGCTGGTCAACCTGGTTGGCTGCTAAACTGATGGGATCGCACACAAAGGCGCTTCATAATGAATATGGTACCACTCTCAGAATGAAAGAGAAGACTATAGTAATGTAGACCGTAACTACAGTGCACTCATCACTCTACAAATAAATGCAAATGCAGTAGTGTTATGAAATCTCCTACTTTATCTCTCTCATCCTGTTATTTTTCCGATGTTGCAGATTAAACGTATCTACATTCACCTCAAGCAGGTTACACATAAGACAGTGTTCGATAGAATCAGCTTTCTCTTGTGACTAGAGCTCTGGACCCAAGCAAGGTACTGTCATGGGAAGACAGTCATATAAACAGGCTGAGAATACAACAATGATAGGGTTTTCTTTTGCTAATTTTATACAAACATACAGCTGATACACATTCCATCAAAGATGTGCCCTTATGTACAAAATCTGAATATACATAATGTACACTTGCTACTAACACATTTGATTAAAATGCAGAAACAAAATTCCATCAGTACCTCGCACTGAAAAAAGATATGATAAAAAAAACAATAAATGACCAAAAAAAAAAAAAAAAAAAGGAGAAAAAACTGACCTTCAACCAAGATTGTCAACTAGTTGGTCACTCCGCTCTCTTAGCAATCTCTGAGTCTGTTGGCAAGAAGAATAATCAATGACAACAATGTCTGTGCCGCTAGACACGTTACCCCACAATGACAGTGGTCCCCCCACATGGTAAACTAAAGAGTGGCCATGCTGTACATTCACTTGTGTCTACACCTTTACTGGGGGTCAGTGGTGGGGTGGGGTGGAGAGGATCTATAATCCTCACACTCTTTCACCATTTTCTTTTATCACAATCGACTGGAGTAGATGATATACCTGCATTTGTACACAACGTGAGACCAACTCATTTTATTGCGTCCTTAGCCAAAGTTCATGGACATCACCAGGGAAGGGGGCTGACTGGAGGCATCAACACAAAAGGAGAGAAAAAAAGCCTGAAATTCCGTCACAGACTTCTGGCTGGGAGGTCATGGGTTTTGTTTCCCATCAGAAGCATGTGGGATTTTTCTGCCCCGACCGGTTCCGACCCAGAGCTGAGTTTGCTAGGGGCTCAATAAGGAAGACTGGAACCACACAGCTGAGTTTCATCCTCTGAATGGATGCATCTCTGAAACGGTGGTTTAAATTTTCCTGACCAACACTGCAGGTGTCTGTATCCCTCGGGCCTGGTTGACACCAGGTATTTTGTGAAAGCAAGCACACAGTACAGCCCAGTCATGCAATCTCAGACTGGAACGGAAATCTGTAGCATCATCTTCATCATCCTTATTCTCACTGATCAGCGTAAAAAATAAAGAGTCTCAAATTTTGTGGCCCTTCTTGCCCTGCTCTCACAGGACCTCAGTTTTGATGTCCTCTCCATGTCTATGACCTTGATTTGATTCCATCAGGGTTACTGGTATCAGCAAATTCATGGGGGCTGTCATTGGACAGATGTGGTGGCATTCTCTGGAGTAAGAATTCACTCACGCCAGCTTTGTGACTAAGCAATTATTGTTGTCAGTAGGAGGCTAAGTAGGTGGTTGTCCTGCATATGTTAGATTAGAACAGACGCCATTAAACACCACTGAAGTGACAGAGCAGCAGTGCAGGTGGGTTGCCTCTCGATGACCGACATTGACTGCTCCCTGTGGATTGTGTAGGCTGTGGCTTTGGCTGTGGCTGTGGACCAGGTGGGAGAAGGGGAGGAGGGGATGGGTGTCAGAATGACTGGCATGGGTGAAATGCCTCCACACTGGCAAAAAAGACAGGACAGCAAAAAGGATTTAAAAAAAGTCTGAAATCCAGGAATAATGCTGTACAATTCTTCTGAAAACTTGAATTCTGCCACAAGTTCTGGCGGACTGAGAATCTACAAAGATGGACAGTACAGGATATGAATAAAGCAGACGTTCAAATTGTTGAGGTTGTCATACATTTTTTTTTTTTTTTTTTTTTTTAAACAATCTAAAGCTCTTTTACAAATTAAAAAATTCAGGTTTCAAAAGCTGCAGAATTGCAGACTATGAGACAATACCCATTCCAAAATAAATTGTTTCAATATATTGAAAATAAAAAGCAAAAACTCTTAAGTATGTGTGCACTTGTGCATGTGCATGTGCCTGCTTATATGTTTGTCCACAAGTGCATATGCACATGTGAATATGGTATGTGTGTGTGTGTATGTCTGTGTGCATGTGTGTGTGTGTGTGTGTGTGTGTGTGTGTATGTGTGTGTGTGTGTGTTTGTATGCAAGCACATATGTGCGTGTGAGTTGATTTTTGTTTCACTTTCAAAAGAACATATCATTTCCTCAAAGGGCAGGCCCTTTTCGTTCTCTATTTTTTCTTTCGGGAACGAGGAGAGCTGCTGGAAAATGTCGGACCATCAAAAGCCTCCAGCTTCCTGCTGATGAATCAATACTGTACACTGTCTGACGAACATGACACCACCACAGTGTATCAGATTCAAAGGTTTCTGCACAAAGCAGACTGACACATGATCGCCCCGGTCCTCATCAGCAGCCTGCTCTCTTCAAACTGTTCCAGCTAAACTACAACATCACACACAGCTAATTAAAAATAGGCTTGAACTTCCAGACTTAGAACAACAATACTGGAAAAAACAAACAAAAAAAGAAATCCATGCCAAAAGATATAAATGGCCGTTGATAAAATTGGGGAAGCAGCCGGCTGATCACAGTGCTGGATAAAGATATGAAAGTCGATATGATGGAAGGAACTGGAAGAACGGCAAAGAAAACAAACGTAACAACTTGTGCACAACTCCAGAAATCAGGGATACTACTGACAACCACAATAACTACACAGTGTGAGAGCCATTTTCACATGAGATTTGTCTGTAGGTAAAGGGAAATGCTACTGCTCTCCACAATGCTCAGAAATGGTCAATGAACACAGCTTTTGTTAATGATGCGGGGGGAGAGGGGGGGGGGGGGGATGTGAACATACAACCTTCATGGCTAGCTATACTTACAATTTCAAGTTCTCTGCAAGCCACAGCGTATTTGCTACTTCTGTTTGGCCAAAGTTTTGTTGCTACTGCGGTACAAAGACATGCTGTAAAAGCATCTTAAACAATTTCAAGTTCTCTGCAAGCCACAGCGTATTTGCTAGTTCTGTTTGGCCAAAGTTTTGTTGCTACTGCGGTACAAAGACATGCTGTAAAAGCATCTTAACTACAGGCCCAAGCAAAACGAAAGAAAGCAAAACGCAGTGAAACACTTCCATTCTGTCTGATGTGGGTGAACCACTGAGGAAGCAATGAAGGGGGAAAACTGGGTGGAAATAATTTGGCATGGTAAGCAGACTTGAAAAATTGATTTGCATGTCAGATGACACTGATCCAGGCCAGACAGCACAGCTGCAGACAGGCTTAGTGCAAGCCATGAAATGGAGACAAAGAATTAAGAGTGATTATGTTTCAGAAAAGGCCAAAGAGAGAGAGAAAGAGTGACCAAACCTGAATGCATCTTCTTCAGCATTTGACCACAGACTGACAGGAAGCAGGCATAACACTGCATGGGCAGATGAGACAAGACAACGTCACAGGGCTCTTTGTACTGCAGTAGCCAAGAAAACCAGGCTGAGCAGAGCTAGCAAACTACAGAAGCTTGCAAAAGAGTTTGACTGGTACAATATATGAGGCCAAGTGATTTGGGAAATAATTACTTCAAAACAGATCCTGACATTTTCCTTGTTTTCTTTTAACTGGAGTTTGACTGGTACAATACATGATGCCAAATGATGATTTGGGCAATAACTACTTCAAAACAGACGCTGACATTTTCCTTGTTGATTTTCTAATGAGCTACTTTCAAAGTGAGGTGACTGCTGGTGGAAACTGAAACAAGCTTCAAAGAAAAGTTACTATGCCGCCAAACGAAAGAAAGAAAGAAACATCCAAACAATTTACGAGACAACAGTTTGTGAATATATCAGCCTTCAACCATTTCCAAAGACTATGCTTCATGGTCAATACTTCTTAACGCCTCTACTTCATGAAGTTCCCTGTCGAAGAAGACATCATACTGCTCCTGCGAGACCGATTATCTTTAGAACTGTAACAGTGAACTGTGGGTTCACAAAAGAGACCCACAACAAAATTACGTATCAGCAGAATGGACAACTGTTCATCCAAGCAGGAACAAGTTACTGTTCGACAAGACTGAAATTCTCATCATCTATCATTTCATAATTCACCTGTTTGTACCCAACCAAATTTTTCACACGCGTTTCATGCACAGCATTATACAAATTCTGCACCCCTGGTTTGATTGGCTGGCAGCCTGCCATTCGCGCTATCACATCGTTATACTCCCACTGACGGACAGACATTGTGTGAGCGTGTCTCTTGGGCAGCCCTTCCGACAGCCGCTTCTGGAAATCGGCCTCCGTGTCAGCATCCATTTCTTCTTTGGAGGGCAGCTTGCAGGAGCCATCGAGCACTGAAAGAATCAGCAAGACCTGAACATGGAACTGTGGGAAGGGACAATGGTTTTACAAATGCCAATGAAAGACAAGGTGGGGAACTCTGAGTGGATGAGATGTTTGTACAGTGGAGTTATCCGTTCATCCTCGATGTGAAGGTGGCAGCTGTCGGTGAGGAAGGGAAACTCGAAGTGATATCCCGGTGCAGAAGAGCAGGCAATCCACAGTGACTTCCTCCCCATTGCTCAGCGTCACGGTGGACCCTGTGATGTGGCTGATGCCTGGCTTCTGAAGAACATTGGGAGGAAGCTCCGACTGAAGCAGAGGCTTGTTGTGACACAGATACACCTGTGACAACAGCATTAGTTCAGGTCAATGCATCTTAACTGAATCAGAGAGGAAAACTGGTCAATGGCGCCATGCCAACAACGAAGCTTTACTGTGAGCGCATGCCACATAGTTTGTCTTTTTTTTTTCCTAATGACTTGCGTTTTGTGTAAATGTTAAGGCCATGGCTGGCCTATATCAGGAAACACTCCGGGAACTTTTTTCCATTGATAGAGAAGGGGCGTATTGTTTTTACACTTTTTTTTTTTTGAGAGTGAGAGGCAAAGGCAGTTTAAAAAAAAAAAAAAAATGTTTATATAAGTTGCTAAGAGGCACAGAGACTGGAAACAGGGAAAGAAACTGTTACAGATCCATGAGGACAAGGAGAGTGTTTGTGATAACTGAACGTTTTGTGTGGCGCTGGGGTGCGAATTTTGAAAGAAAACATTTTGTTTTTGAGTCTGTGTTAATGCATTTTATTTGAAATGTCAGTACAATTTTGTGAAACAATGCAGAGAGGTTTTTCATGTAAAATGATGTAAAAGTTTAATTGTTGATTATACGGGGAAACTCTTCTTTTGTCTGACTGGTTGTTTGTCAACACTGTTTGAGCAAGACTCTAACACACTGACAACTATCGTAACGGCAGGTCACATTTGTGGTATGGCAAAAAAACAAAAATCTTTTGTCGATTTAAAGTAAAACAAGTATACGGTGCTGGGGCAGACAGCTCAAAATGTTGCATCTTAACACTGAACTCTTCCCAAGAAAATGCATGGAACATAAAAATCACCCTCAATAGGTGGTTACCAGTTACAGGAAAACGTTGGTTGAGCAAATCAATAGCTGAAAGGTTAAAAATGCATATTTTTGCAAAGCATTTCACTAACAACCAACTTACTTTCTAAAAGCATTAAACAAAATTTTGAAATTGGCCGATTTAATTTAATAAAAAAAAAAATCTTTGCACCTAAGCCATATACCAAACTGAGAAAAAAATATGTAGAAACAGATCAAGTTTACCGTGAATGTGTCTGGTTGTGGGTTGGTCGTGTTTATAACTGACCATTGTGGTCACCATCCTCTTTCTGGTAACTGTGGAATACGATTGTGATAACCAAACTGACTGGTCTTCTAGGCACTGCCACTGAATTTTAAAGCAAGTGTAGTCCACTCACGAAGTCTGCACTGCTTTCTCAGCCATTGGTATCGATTTGGTGCCGCTTGGGCCACTAAACTGGCCATGATCATGGTGAATGTACAGACACCTATCAGTAACACACACAGCTGCCTTAGACACAAGCTGATGAATATTGTTTCTTTTATAAAAAAAAAAAATTTCCAGAGGCCAATCAAAGCCAATTCACAACAGCAGCAACCTCAGTAAAACACTGCTGTCCTAAAAAATAAAAAAGTCACTGTAACACTAAAAATTCCCCAAATACCCCACAAACTAAATATTGTGTCGGTCAAGATGGGCTGAACAGGGTGAAGGGGTAGTTTGAGCAGTGAACGGCAGACAACAGCCAGAATAGGGCAGAAGGGAAGTTCAAAGGTCAACTGCCTTGCTCACCTGCTTAGCTGAGGAAGACAGGTCAATGCAGATGTCTTGACCGGAGGCTGCTGCTCCCAGACACAGCACCGTCCTGTCCTGAAAGTGTTCTGGTACTCTGTAGTTGTGGCTGTGCATTATCTCCCCTGTGAAGCTCTCCAGCCCTGGGATGGTGGGGATCAAGGGACAGGCGTAGTGACTGGAAACATGAGGGGGCAAAATGAGATACAAAGAAAGAAGAAAGAAAGTGTGTGTGTGTGTGTGTGTGTGTGTGTGTGTGTGTGTGTGTGTGTGTGTGTGTGAGAGGGAGAGTGAGTGAGAGAGAGAGAGAGAGAGAGTGTGTGTGTGTGTGTGTGTGAGAGAGTGTGAATGTGTGAGAGAGAGAGAGAGAGAGAGAGAGAGAGAGAGAGAGAGAGAGAGAGAGTGTGTGCGTGTGTGTGTGTGTGTGTGTGTGTGTGTGTGTGTGTGTGTGTGTGTGTGTGTGTGTGTGTGTGTGCGCACGCATGTGTATGTTCACATATGTAGGATGTGCGTGCATTAACGCTAGCATATAACTCCTGCTCCAACCAGTTAACAATGCAGTTAAGCAGATGAAACCTGGTTACCTTTGCAAGGCAAATATACTGTTGTCAAGCAACTGGCGAGATTCCCTCCCCCCCCCCCCCCACCCATGACACCCTCTCTTCAGCCCCTCTCCCCCCCCCCCCTTCCCATGGCTACAGACTGTTCCCTCCCCCAACCCACCCACCCCCCATCCCTCCTCTCCCCCCCTCTCCTTCCCCTCCCTCTGCCCACCAGTAGAGCCAGCATGTACACACACAGCGTGAGCAGGCTGAGCAAGAAGCTGGCTGGCTTCTCCAGCGCAAAGAACGATCCTGTCACAGCACCAAAGTTATCTGAGGAAGCACAAAGTTTTGGCTTGTTAATCAGCACTATTGATTTGAATTTGGCGAGAGTTTATGCCTGGACATTTCAATTCTGACCTAAGCTGGGTTCCAAAGATCATAAGTACTCGGGCTGCTGATGAGTGCAGCAGTTTTTGACTTGATGAAAAATCCCACTGATATACTGAGCTATCAATCTATCTATCTACATACACATATATAGACAGGTTGGTACAGACAGACAGATAGAAGGGTAGTGTGAGGGAAGTGATATAAGTGGGGAGGGAAGCATGACAATAAACATGTTACATTCTCAAAAACAACATATGGGAGCCATCAAAGTCTTTCTCACCACTATCTGCAGTCCGCTACAATCCACTCAATGGCGGTGTTACCACTACAGGGAGAGAGTCTGTTACAATCAAACAGCCTCTCAAAGCAGCCAGCAAAAGGGACAGCATAGGTAAATGTGAGAAAAAAATGGACCAGAATGACAGAAGCAGCAAAACAAACAAACAAAACAATCAAACAAATCTTGGATCTATGTTTGAGAATCCCTAACGGGAGTGAAGGAAGATAAAAATGTGCTCAAGTCTCTTGCTTAATGACCCAAAGAAATATTCCTGTCTGGGTGTATCTACATCACATTTACATTTATATTAGAGAGAGAGAGAGAGAGAGAGAGAGAGAGAGAGAGAGAGAGAGAGAGAGAGAGATGTCTCTTTTCAGCATCATTATTTTTTTTGTGTGACTTCTTGAAACAAAACAAAATAAACATACAAAAAGAACTTTTCAAATAATGAAACAGAACAAAACACTTTCTGCCCACTATTACCCGTTGCAAACGATGACAGCGTCATACACCCCCGTCGCTGTCTGGGTCTTCTCCAACACAGGGGCTGTCGTGACCTGCCACCTTTGACCTTGACCTGTATGACTCTCCTCCTTACTGCACATAAGTGGCTCTACTTTCAGGACCTGGGTGTCAAACTGGAAAATGAAATGCCAGCGTATGATTGCTTCACCTTTAAATGATGACTCCTCCACCACCACCACCACCCCCACCCCACCCCCCTCAGCCCTCCCCTATAGGACTCTCTACCATTCCACACCAAATTCTTCAGTCACCATAATTTCTACAGATAATTAACTTCTCGACGGACTTTTGTTATTATCATTATCATCATTACTGACAGCATTTATACAGTGCCTACCCTTGTTTAGATGGCAAGTTCTGAACACTTTACACTTGTTTACATAAGGGTCTGCAAAGCTAGGTAGAGTCAACTGAAAAGCTGCCTGTTGGCATAAATCATTCATTCATCATGTCATTCAGTTGATCATCGGTCTCTTCTTCCTTCAATTTTTCATGGAGAATGCATGCTGCGTGTGTGAATGCATCATCCATACACAGAGCTGAACAGGCCTTCTCCACCCAACATTGGAGGTGGAATTTTACATGTGTACAAAACTTAATGCAAGCGTTCACGCACAGAACAATCTCATTCAAAGGACTTTTTCGGGGAAAGGAGATGGAATCAATGTTAACTTCAAAGGTGTGGGGGGTGGGGGGGGGGGGGTGGGGGTGGAAATCCCCTCTGCTGAAATGCCCAACCAGAGATCTGAATCCGTGACTCGGGATCATGTGGTCCACGCTCTCCCAGCTGAAGTATTCTGTCCATTTTTGGGTCATTATAGAAGATTCCACAAACATTCCAGCTCCACGCACACTGTACCAGTTCGTCGCCGGCATTATCAAAGTCTAGAGAACTGACATAAAATCAGTTTCTCTGAAGACAGAGCATAGCTTGAAGTGACAGAAAATCAGCTTCTCTAAAGACAGCAAGAAACTACAGAAAATCAGTTTCTCTAAAGACAGCAAGAAAGACAGAAAATCAGTTTCAGCGAACACAGAGCGTGGCTACCAGCATGGCAAGGTGCTGTAAAATGGCCATGCGTGCCGTCTCGTCACTTACAAACTGGTCTGAATGAACAGGCCTTGGATTGCACGCGTATGTATGCCAGGTGAGGGCATATATGTTGGATGATCTGTACCATTCACCGCCCCCCCCCCCCCCCCCCCCCCCCCCCCCCCCCCCCCCCCCCCCCCCCCCCCTCCGAATTCTTCAGAGACAGAAGAAACGTGGGTGAGGATGTATGTGGGGTTGACTGAATGAAGGAGTGGGTATAGTACTGATGAGTACAGATGATGAGGTTTCTGTTGGGAAACATCACGTAATGTTACTTACAGCAATACTGGTCATGTCAAACCCAACAAGAAAACAGGTATTCATTATGGAAGAATAGGATTGTTTTTTTTGTTTTTTTTCTCAAAGCAGTTGTGACAAATGTGTTATACATTCTTTCACTGGCTACCATGTGGTCACTCCAGAAAAAAAAAAACTTTCTTCCCTCTCCCTCTGCTTTATTAACTGAAATTTCTTGTCCTTAATGCTCTCCTTGCCCAGGTGGCCAAAGACTAAACTCATTTTATCAACAATTTGTATGTTTATTTTAAAGACTAAAAGCAGAATCTATCATGACTTGATCATCTCAAAGGTCTACTTGAAAGGATGGCGGTAATCGGCTAGGTTAAAAGGATATATCAAATGTTTCACTAACAGAGAACTGATCCATGAGGTCTGCTTTTTCATTTGTGATTAGGGGTAGGGGAGATAACTGAAAAAACTTGGCGTTGCTTACTGCTCTTCAATGTAAGGTCAGTTTCAGTTTCAGTTTCATCAAGGAGGCGTCACTGCGTGCGGACTAGTCCATATATGCTACACCACATCCGCTAAGTTTTGAGACCACACTATGCATGATTTGAAGCTGATGGACAAATGAACTGACACCAAAGATGAGACAATTGTTGAAGAAGAGGGTCTTGTGGCTACGACTCACAAGTTGTAAGGTCGGCTGTCTGCAAAAGCTCGGCAGTCATTACTGAATGCCAGTCAACCTCAGCCACCCGACCTAACTTGCCGTTCAGACGATGATGCTAAAGTAGTGGTAATGAAGTACCCACCACATGCCACAAAAGCAACACCAGAGACCTCAATGCAATAAACAGACCTGCCTACCTCAAATTGAACCATTAGTATTCCATGGAGTAAACTTTAGTATTCCATGACAAAAAAAAAAAAAAAAAAAAGAGTATTCTTCTTACCTTGAACTTTTCTATGGATCTTATATCGCACAATTCTTGCAGCCAACTCACTGCGCTGTACTCACACTCAAACACTCACAACTGGCACACG
>JADBJO010021291.1:0-2500 GCA_016801955.1 Conus betulinus
ATTGTCATGTAAAACGTTAGGGATCTAAACTGATCGACGGACGGAGTTTAGGGTATATTGCCTAGTCCACGTGACAGTCCTGCTACTAACGAGTGTGGTCTTTTCACAAGAAGTGATGGGTCAGCGATCTCCACGGCAAGGGATGGGTCAGTGTGTAATGTTAGTATCTGACTGGAAGAAGGAAGGTGTAATTGCCAATGTATATTAGCCGTATTCATACTGCACACCTCCGTTTTCTCTCTCTCTCTCTCTCCCTCTCTCTCTCTCATGCACACACACACACACACACACACACACACACACACAAAGATGTTCGGGGGTTCATACTTAGTGATGTTCAGTATAAGGCCAGAAAATACAAGACATTAACAGTAATTCGGACCTCACTGACGTCACATGAATAACATTGTGTCCATTATGCCACGGAGTTGCTGGAACGCCTCTTCTTCATTAACCAACTCGCAGACATCTATACCATGACGTCATGAAACCGGCAGTAAACGCACACAGCACGTGGCTCCAGGGAGCAGACCAAAGAACTTTTTGAAGAACAAGAGTCACATATATACAGGGAAGAATGGAGCGTAGGTGGACAAAAACTGGGGCGGTTTGTGTGGTATGAAGAGGAGGGGGGGGGGGGGGGGGGGGGGTGGGGGGGGGGGGGGGGGAGAAGAGTGCTGAAGAAGGGTAGTATATGCAGCTGTGCTGAAGATGTTAAGCTGAAATGGGGTAGTGAGCAGAAGAAGAATCTTTAGAGTTGCAGGGAAACTGACCGAGTTGCAGCTGCTACCTAAACTGGCTGTAGTCAGTAGCGGGGGGGACAAGACTGGCCTGTCACGTAGGTGGCAGAACATGTCGTGAGAGGATGCTGACTGCATCATACTGAGTGGTACCTTTTCAGTCTGAAGAGTGATCTCCGTTCTTTCATACTTGAGTCTACATCTTGCACCCTCTTCTCCTTTGTTGATATACGTTATATAGTTTTCCTAAGTTTCTCTCACTCTGCATTTCTTTGTTTCACTCATTTTTTTTTTAATCTTATATTTACTCTTTTTTTTGTTTTACATAGTCACATCCATTGCCTTTTTCTTTTTTTATGTACTTGCCTTTTTTTTCGTTATAGTTTTTTTTATTTGCTGTTTCTGCCCATGTTTTTCTCGTGTTTTCCTTATTTCACCCATTCCCCCCACTTATACACACTCCCTCCCTAATCCGGTTTCTCATTCTTCCTGTATCATGTCGAACGTGCATGCACGCACACACACACACACACACACACACCACACACACACACACACACACACACACACACACACTCACACTCACACACACACATATACACAGAGTGACAGACACACACCACACACATACACACAAACACACATAATAACCTCACACATATGAATACGCAGGCAAGCATGTATGCACGCGAACGCGTACACACACACTCACACACACACACACACACACACACACACACACACACACACACACACACACACACACACACACACACACACACACACACACCGCACGCGCACACACACACACACACACGCACGCACGCACACCCCTCCCCCCCACACATCTCTCTCTCTGTCTCTCTGTCTCTGTCTCTGTCTCTCTCTCTCTCTCTCTCTATATATATATATATATATATATATATGTGTGTGTGTGTGTGTGTGTGTGTGTGTGTGTGTGTTTGTGTGTATGTGTGTGTGTGTGTGTGTGTGTGTGTGTGTGTGTGTGTGTGGTGTGTGTGTGTGCGTGTGCGTGCGTGTCTCTCTCTCTCTCTCTCTCTCTCTCTCACACACACACACACACACACACACGCACACACATACACACACACACACATACATATACACGGTTTTTTTTTTCAATTTTAAGAGATTGTTTCATCCAAAGAAGAGTGGTAGCTCTACACAAAAACGTGGTGAGGAGAACAAAAAAGAAAGACACGAACTGGCATTGATGTGGCTTCTTGCTGGTGGACTGAAACCATTAACAGTACGTTCCGTCCACTACCCCATCGAGTTGGCTTCAACAGCAGCCGCAAGAGCCCTTAAAGGAAAAGAGGAGCGCTACTCGGGGTGGAGATGGAGGTAGACTAGAGCTGATGGATGGCAGAGGAGAGGGTGGGTGGGGACGAGGCTGTAGGGGAGTGGAGGATGGTACGGTGGAAGAGGGAAAGGTGTGGGGAAAGAATCTTTGGGGTTTCAGGGTGTCTGGTTGCTAAGCAGTGATGTAAATGACCTGCCGTTGGCGGTGAGACAATGGTGAGGTTCCTCAGGGTCTGTTGTACTGGAGAACACTTGGGAATGAGCTCACGTTTGCTGGTTGGTTATTACCGGTATTATGCTGGTATGGATGATGAAATAAACCAACCAACCAAAACAAGCAAACAAACAGAAAAAGCAACCAAAGACCCCAAAAGAAGAGAATACTGGCCACTGGCACTGAATTTGATTTTCCCTTTACTGGATGTTGGCGGTTGGAA
>JADBJO010021291.1:10000-15000 GCA_016801955.1 Conus betulinus
TGGATGGATAGATAGATAGATAGATAGATAGATAGATAGATAGATGGGATATAGATGAACAGATAGATGGATATAGATGGATAGATAGATTGATGGATGGGTGGGTGGATGGATGGATAGATAGAGAGACTGATATTTACACACACACACACACACACACACACACACACACACACACACACACACACACACACACACACACACACACACACACACACACACATACACACTCAAACATACATACAGAGTAACTTCTCTCTGTCTCTCTCTGTCTCTCTCTGTCTGTGTGTGTGTGTGTGTGTGTGTGTGTGTGTGTGTGTGTGTGTGTGTGTGTGTGTGTGTGTGTGTGTGCGCGTGTGTGTGGAGAGAGAGAAACAAGACCCGAGAAAGAAAGAACAAAGAAAAAGAAAAGAGAGATCAATGACGTTACAATCGGAAAGAGAAATGTGATCACAACACCCTTTCGTAACTCTGCCCGCCCACACACGCTACCGCGTCAAATGTGACGCCATTCCGAAGACATTGCGTCGTTTCCACGCTGACAAATGACAAAGAAAGCGTGAGAGAACAAAGTAGACTGGCATCGTAACACTTACAGTTTGCCGTGTACCTGAATGGAATGTGAATAACACTCCTACACGCTGCAACAAAACATTTTCTTCTGTTTTATTTCTGCTGTAGTTCTCCTCGTTTCTGTACCCTTTATAGCAGCCTTAATGTTACTCCCACGCTGTCCATTGCGACTCCCTCCTACACTGCCATGTCTGTGGGCATTCTTTGTTGCATTCGTCTACGACACAGGGAAATACCCTCATCAGATCGTCAGAAGACCACCTACGAAAGGAGACACTGCACTGTGGCTGAGTGACTTCAGTGCTGTCCTGGGATGGCTTGTTCTGGTTTTAACACACATCGGATACAACTGACGTATTCAATCATCTTCTGATGACAATAACTGCGAAATCTAGATATGAGGGAGACCTCTTCTTTGAGGGTAAACTGCCATCACATCCCTGAATTTAAAAAAAGGAAAACAAAACAAAAACGAAATCAACAACAACAACAATCGACGACGACGATGACGATGGCGACGACAACGACAAAACCAGTCCCTACGACTCTGTCAACATAGAAGAATTCAACACGAGCTGCACTCACCTCAACGATGAATGCTACAAAAGGAAATCGGGAAATCGACACTAGTAGCACCAACAGATGAATTCTGATACCTCTTTCCACCAGTCCTAAGGAAGCTGGCAGTATTCAGCAAATCGCACAGACCTAATCATATTGACATTTCTAGATAAAGGAGAACGCAGGAAAACTAAAGACGATCTTCAAACAATCCAGTTTCTGATTCAACCTCTCTTCATTCAAATCGACAATACCTTCAGTACAAAAGGAAAGAAATGTGTTTAAGGGTCACGGTCAGAAAGAACATCTTTTGCTCATCTAATCAGCCATCATCTCGCTCTTTCACGCGCCAAAAGCAGTAACGTTCTCTGATGAGTAATATGTCGGTTTTTTTGAGTCTCTCACTGTAAGGGCTAGGGTCAAGGATCTCGGATATTTCCCCCCTCTTTCGTGATGATCAACTTGGAAGAGGAACATGCTGAGGAACTCGTTTGGTCAAAACAACGTGACAGGGCCGTACTCAACGCTTCCAGTCATCATCTATACCATCAACAACCTCGCTTCAGAAATACTGACACCTGCCGTCTTAGGACATTTCAGAAACTCTTCAAGAGACTGGTGAAATTCCAAACTGTTGGCCCAGAGTTCCCATTTCAGCCTGAAGCACACTCAACACTCTGGACTGGGTGAAAACAAAAAAAAAGAAAAAACACATGACGGGATTCGAACACCCAGCCTTCTAAGTACTGCGCGTGACTCTGACTGCTGCCCTCACTCTTCTCCCTCCTAAGCCTCTCTCCCACCATCCCACCATCTCCCTCGCTCCCCCTCAATCTCTCTCTCTCTCTCTCTCTCTCTCTCTCTCTCTCTCTGTCTCTCTCTCTCCCTCTCTCTATCTATTTGTCTCTCTGTGGTCTGAGAGAGAGAGAGAGAGAGAGAGAGAGAGAGAGAGAGAGAGAGAGAGAGAGAGAGAGATTTTGTCGCGTAACGTTAATGCTCGGAATTGAACATTAAAACAGGATGGGTGTATACCAGCCCAGGCTGTTGTTTTTCCGTCTACGAACGCTTTTCAAATAAAAAAAGTATACACTGATATTTATGACCTTTCCTTGCCTTTAACAAGCGCCGTTAGCTTTCCAGACATGGGCAGGTAGGTACAGCTTTTCCATGATCTTCGATGAAAAATCAGGGTTCTACAATACTCAGTGGAGCGTAGACATCCCACAGATAGACAGAAGTAGTCCTGTTTCTTCTGGCCCTGTTTAAGAGTTCTGTTCCTAGAAATGTTCTGTTCTCAGGAATGAGGAATCAACCATGGTAACAAATCCAAGAGAGAAGTCCTGGGCGGACATTATGAAAGAACATGGATAGGCGACAAACATCCCTTCCGTGCTCTCGCGCCTGATTTTGAAGACCAACGATTGTGGGTGTGTTTGACTGCCAAAACAGCACCCCTTCGGTCGTTATGCGACCAACGTTCAGATAGTAATTAACAACAACAGCAATGCAACAACAGCAACAACAATAATTACAACAGCAACAATCACGAAAACAACAGCAACAACCTTCATCATTTATGACAACAAAAACAATAACAAAGACAACAAGAACAGCAAGTACAACAACCACAACAGCAATAATGATAATAATGATAATATTAATCACAATCATAATGATAGCAATAGTAGTAATATTAATGACAGTAAATGATAATAATGATGATGATGATGATGACGATTTCTGTGGGGCTTTACATTAATCACTTAATGAAGCCTCAGTTTACCCCACATGGCTAGTGGGTACAGTATTTGCGCATTGATTTCAATAACCATGACGCCACACAGTACCTGGCCTGCTGCATCCACGTAGTGGCGAAGAAGAAAGCGAATGTGGAGGAAGGAAGTGAGGGGAGGGTACAGGGGGTGAGAGCGACAGAGAACACAAGTTATAGATGACAGAGACTGGTGATAGATGAAATGCCGCTACATGACTGAGTGTGCCAGCCGAAAAAGAAAAAACAAACAACCGGGGGGTGAAGCATGGCAGATGGGGAATAAATGGACTCTGGAGAAGGAAGTGACAGAATGGGGGTATATATATATATATACACACCAAAAAAAAAACCTGATTAAGTTATGAAGAGGGGTGAAAAGGAAATCAGGGAAGAGAGAATTGTGGGGAGGGGAGACATGAGGTGTGTAGGAGTGGGATTTGGGGTTTGGTGTGATTACATGGACGGGGTAATTTGCGAAGGAGGGTCAGGACTGTCTAAAACTTCGAAATGGCGGACAGGGGAGTTAATCGGTGTGTGTGTGTGTGTGTATGTGTGTGTGTGTGTGTGTGTGTGTGTGTGTGTGTGTGTGTGTGTGTGTGTGTGTGTGTGTGTGGGGGGGGGGGGGGTCGTTATGGAAACATGGAGTGAGAAAGAACTGTTGCGGAAGTGCCTGTTTTGTTCCTGGTGTTTTGCAATCCGGCTTTTCTCAGCATTGTCTCTTTCTGTTGGTATGTCCCCATCTCTCTCTGTATCTCTGTCTGTCTCTCTGTCTGTCTGTCTGTCTCTCTATCACACACACACACACACACACACACACACACACACACACACACACACACAACACACACACACACACACACACACACACACACACACACACACACACACACACACGCGTACAACACACACACACACACACACACACACACACACACACACACACACACACACACACACACACACACACACTATATTTCCCGTCTCACACCTTAATCAATCCGCTTGTCTTTTCTTCTTATTCTTCTTACTGTTTTCTGTTTAACCTTTCCAGATATTTGCGTGTAGCGTCCCACACAGTATCGCAATCCTGCTGATGAATAAGAGCGTCCCACCCCTTCACTTACCCTCCCCCTCCTTTACAAACAGCCGCGCACATCACGTCCATCATGATTATTTTTGTTCCCTGGATGTCAGTGTTTGTTGATGTAGTCGGGTGTGGCCATCATCGTCGTGTGACCCATCGCCCTGAGGACATCAGTCGTGCATTGTTTCTGTGCAGTCTGTCTTGGTGGGTACAGGAAGGGCGAGACAGTCTAATTGTGAGGGCAGGGTATCTGAAGACAGTGGAGACACTGACAGAATGATGGAAGACGTGTGGACGTTGAAGCCTGGTACGTTCCCTCAGACATGTGAACCACTCCTTCTGACTGTTCTGAGAAGAGGTTTGGGTCTTCTTTGTAGAGACTTGCAAACTGATTCCGTGCTCAATGCTGGAATGCTGGCATGCTGTATGAGACTTTCAATGAAACACACACGCGCGCGCTTGCACGCACGCACTCACACAGACACACACACAGACACACACACACACACACACACACACACACACACACACACACACACACACACACACACACACACACACACACACAGATAGATAGATAGATAGATAGATAGATAGATAGATAGACAGACAGACAGACAGACAGACAGACAGACAGACAGATAGATAGATAGATAGATAGATAAATACACACACACACACACACACACACACACACACACACACACACACACACACACACACACACACACACAATCAAGCATGCACTCACACTCACGCGTATCACCGAGTTTGTATCTTAACTGAAGTGCAGAGAGAGAGAGAGAGAGAGAGAGAGAGAGAGAGAGAGAGAGAGAGAGGGGGGGGGAGGAGGAGGAGAGAGGCGATTAAAAGTCGCAATGATGCTTTGATCTCATTTTCCAGCTAATCAAATGTCTTAACGTGCCCTCAGAGTTATCAGCAACATAAAGAACATGAGCGCACAAAAAGACGATGTAATCACATGAGCAGGATGACACATCGATTTCC
>JADBJO010021291.1:25000-29798 GCA_016801955.1 Conus betulinus
AGGAGTAAATGACATAGGATAATACCGTGTGGGGGCGCCACGGACTGTGTGAAAGTTTTAAGGGGGGTGACGTGGGGGAGGGTATCAGTGTTTGCTGTTGGTATGGAAACAGGGAGAGAGATGGAACCGTTTGCAGAGGTGCCTGTGTTGTTTCTGGTATTTTACAGTCTTTTTCTTATAATTCTGTGTTTTCTCCACCACTAGCAACACCACCACCGCCACTACTACTACTGTCTCGCTCCTCTGTCTGTGTGTTGTGTCAGTGTGTCTGTGTGTTTGTCAGTGTGTCTGTGTGTTTGTGTTCTGATTCTCTCTTCTCTCTCTCTCTCTCTCTCTCTCTCTCTCTCTCTCTCTCTGATTAAAATGAAACGTCATCAGAAACTGATTAGATTGGTTCATTTATGGAGAATGAATACCTTTAAGTAATAGGAAATATGACTTACTTTGACATCAAAAGTGGTTTAAGAGCGAAGACTAGAAAAGACATCAAATCCTTTTATAGTGATATGTTTTAAGACAGAAAAATAAGTGTTCTTTTTAAGTCAGTGTTTATATACAAAAATTATTCTTTGAACTCTAATGACTGCAAAACGTTTTGTTTGTGTCCTACTTTGTAAATCTTACAGGTTTTTCTTGTTCACGAAAACAAATTAAAAAAACAACTCTCTCTCTCTCTCTCTCTCTCTCTCTCTCTCTCTCTCACACACACACACACACACACACACACACACACACACACAGAGTCAAAGCATACAGAGAGAGAGAGAGAGAGAGAGAGAGAGAGCACACACACACACACACACACACACACACACACACACACACACACACACACACACACACACACACACACATTCTATCAAAAATGTTTTGTACATAGTGCATTATAAAGCGTACACAGGAAGAGGATGCTGAAGATGGGAACTGTATCTCGTAAATCAATGCAAGCTACGTCCCTAAATCTGCTGTATTTGTGAGTTTTGCAGGGGATAGAATTATCATTTGGACCTTTTTTGTTTGC
This sequence comes from Conus betulinus, assembly GCA_016801955.1. NCBI lineage: Eukaryota > Metazoa > Mollusca > Gastropoda > Neogastropoda > Conidae > Conus > Conus betulinus. The sequence goes on from JADBJO010021291.1 coordinate 26,022, forward strand.
TGTATTTGTGAGTTTTGCAGGGGATAGAATTATCATTTGGACCTTTTTTGTTGCTGTATTTGTGAGTTTTGCAGGGGATAGAATTATCATTTGGACCTTTTTTGTCTGCTGTATTTGTGAGTTTTGCAGGGGATAGAATTATCATTTGGACCTTTTTTGTCTGCTGTATTTGTGAGTTTTGCAGGGGATAGAATTATCATTTGGACCTTTTTTGTCTGCTGTATTTGTGAGTTTTGCAGGGGATAGAATTATCATTTGGACCTTTTTTTGTCTGCTGTATTTCGGAGATTTGCAAGAGAATAGAATTATCATTCGGACCTTTTTTGTCTGTTGCATTTCGGAGTTTGCAAGGGGATAGAATTATCATTCGGACCTTTTTTATCTGCTGTATTTCGGAGTTTTGCAAGGGATAGAATTATCATTTGGACCTTTTTTGTTTTCATTGGCGGCATTCTTGGTGACATGATCGGTCACCTCACCGTTTTGTTTCCGGCTAAAATAGTTTTGGTTTTGCCTAGGAAACACGTCACCTACGACACTTTGTTGTCGACGTCGACGGATGAAGGCTATTGTTAGGGTGATAGTACTTGTTCTCTAAAGCACTATTGGCACTGGAGCGGAATGAGCATCTGTGGATGTGGCTGTCAATACGGGGGTCAAAATGAGCAACTTGATGTTAACATCACTGCAGGAAGATGAACCAATAAAACATTAAAACAAGGATATCAAAAAAACAAACAAACAAACAAACAACACACACACACACACACACACACACACACACACACACACACACACACACACACACACACACACACACACACACACTCAACTCAAAAAAAAAAAACCCAGCGATAACCGTGACAAGGAATAAACGCTGCTAGTAGGAAGAATCTCCAGGGAGAACTTCACAGCAGAAGGTCTTCAGGGAAGAAAAACCCCTTCAGACAAGTGTGTCGGCCTTGAACTCCTTACACTCCGAGGGGACCGGGCAGCATCAAGGTCATGACTCCCAGATGCCCTGCTAGTGTATATTGTTCTCACAGGCTTTCAGCCGGAACCTAAGCTCTGAACCGTAGAACATCCCTATGGCGTATGACCGTGAAGAGACCGCGACAGCTGTCACAAGCCGCCTCACATAAACTTCGAGGACAGCATATAACGAATTGCTCAACCCACGGTTCTTAGTTCTGAGTTGCAGCGGTTCAGGTCAGTCGGCTTGCACGGTGAGGAGAGTGTTTGTATGTTGGGAGATGCACGTTTGTGATACTTGCTTTTTTATGTCGGGAGATGCACGTTTTGTGACCCTTGTTATGTCACGTTTGCAGAACTATAAAACAAAACAAAACAACCCCCCCCAAAAACAAACAAACAAACAAACAAACAAAAACAAACAAAAAAACACTGCTCGTTTGCGATGGGTCAGCAAGATCATGGGATGTTAATAGGGTCAGGTACGGCTAGATCAGGTAAGGTTAGGTTAGATTAGGCTAGGCAAGGTTGAGGATAGCTTTGGTTAGCTTTAGGGTTAGGTTAGGTGATGGATATGGAAAAAAAGACACCAAGAAACGAATCATTACGACCATCGACGTTAACATGGCATGGCATTGCTACGCAAATGTAATGATTTTGTGGACGTTAGTATACACGAGAAGCTCGCTGTTTGTTAGAACCACACCACGCTCACTCTGTGTAATACACACACACACCTACACACACACACACACACACACACACACACACACACACACACACACACACACACACACACACACACACACACACAGCTCTCGTTATACGTTAGTGTACACACAGGTCTTTGTCTGTCAGAACCCACGAAAAGGAGACAGATATATCCAGGTATGCAAGCATGCATTCATAGAGCATGTATACCATTGAAAAAAAAATATACAGGGACCTCTATTCTTTTTTTCTGCATGACAAAATCTGCCAGGCCGAATAAAACCAACCTTAACTCAGAAGACGGACATGTTAACGTTGTTGTTCATTAAAAGAAATGTTGACGTTCTGAGCCCCCAGATAAACATAATAAACTTTTTGAAACAAGCCTCGACCTACTGTTCTCCTTCAGGCAGGCCAACAGACAAACAATAAAGAGAAACAACAGGAAAAGAATAGGAAATGGGGAAGAACAAAGTGAGAGAGTGAACGAGTCCTTAGTTATCATTAAAAAAATGACTTAAAGGGGGTGGGGGTGGGAGGAGCGAGGGGGAGGGGGAGAGATGGGATGAAACAGACGATGTTGAAACATTAGTGTTAAATTCCGTCACTAACAGCAAGGGGAAATCCTTGAGTGCTATACTTTGCAACGGAACTGAACCTTTGCTTTTGCTGACCAGAGTAGTCTGTCTCTTGGAAGAGGACTTATCGGTGGTGCCAGTCTTCAGCAGTTATTCAGTCACCCACAATGTTAAAGACAGACGACCCACTGCCTTCCTGCCGTCATTTTGAACAACGTATTTTTCCTACAGTTATTGCACATCAATCTGCTTTGCGCCTACAACTTTATTGCATGCATCCACCAAGTCATTCAAAATTGGAAGGCTTCGCACACCAAGCCTTCAATACATTATAGATAAAACGGAGAGCAAAGATTCAAAACAGGGGCGATAGTAAGTTTGTAGAATTCTTTGAACAGACGCCATTAGTTCTCAATTCCTGTAGGGAAAAATCATTGATGAACTTTTTAAAAATACGAAATCTAGTTTCTTGTCAAAAAAAATATCTTTGTTCGTAAGATCATGCCTAGATATTTTCATTTGCCCTCCCTTTTAGCAGCTTGACCATCCATGATAATGTTTAATAAGAGTAATGGGTTTGTACGGAAGTCGACCAACAATTCTATTGTTTTCCAAAAATTCAGATCAGGATGATTTTGTTTCATAGAAATAGACAGAGCAGGAGCAGGACAGATCTTCAAAGGCAGACTCCTCAGAGTATTTGATGACAGGAGTTTTGTGTGTTCCTCAACAGTCATTGCTATATAAAGCAAAGAAGACGGGAGACAGCACTGTACCTTGAGGTGCACCTGTGTGAGTAGAGCTTGGAGAGGAACCGTAGATCAAAAATGGTCATACTGGGTTCCGTGAAGTATACGATTAAGAGATGAAGCTGCATCGCGTTGAAAGCAGGGGAAAAGTCAGTGAAACAATACCAAGAGAAGGACCTAGGTTGTTTTAAGAGGAGGAAAGCATTGCAAACAAGGGACAAAACAGATGTGTCATTCTCTTCCATCACAGGAAGCAGAAGCGACAGAAGATGAGCGACGCCATTTCCCAACAGTTCTCCTACGGAGGAGCGGGTCAGGGTGTGTATGGAGAATTGATGACGCCACAACTACACTCCAACATCAACACTTTCAAGGATCGCGTTTTGAGGGCCCTATGTGAGTTCTGTTCATGTCTCTTTATTTTCGTCTTTATTCCAACAGTGTGTCTGTGTGTCCTATGCAACCAGACACGTGGACGATCAAGCACGTGGGCATAGGAAGGGCTGGTCCTTCGGGATTGATTTGAGTTTCTTGTTGTTTCCCCAGTTGTGTGTGTGTGTGTGTGTGTGTGTGTGTGTGTGTGTGTGTGTGTGTGTGTGTGTGTGTGTGTGTGTGTGCGTGCGTGCGTCCGCACGTGTGTGTGTGTGTGTGTGTGTGTGTGCGTCGTGCGTGCGTGCGTGCGTGCGTGCGTGCGTGTGTGTGTGTGTGTGTGTGTGGTGTGTGTGTGTGTGTGTGAATGTGTGTGCGTGCGTGCGTCCGCACGTGTG
>JADBJO010021292.1:0-29797 GCA_016801955.1 Conus betulinus
GCGTTCGCGCCGCCAAACCAACATGGGACGGTGACACAGGCCATACACAAACATAGTGTACATTCAACCGCCACTACATACAATGATAAAAAAAGGCACAACCACATGTTACGGTAGGCACTCAAGGTAACCTGACCAGCCACGTTGGGCTATAGCGCCAGGGCCAAAATTGCTAAAGGCAGTAGAGCCGAGACCCTCTTCTCAATTCCTCTCTCTTGTAATTAACTCATGCATCTATCAGACTTGACACCAGCGCGCAGCGTTTTTTTTTTATTGGTGGTCTCAAACTTGAGGATGTGCTAGGCGTATCTGGACTAGCCGCACGCAGTGACGCCTCCTACTGAAATGACCCTGAAGAGGTCAGCATGTAGACGCCGTTGTCGCCGACAGAGAGGGTCATGGTTTGTTTCGGAACCCTAATGAGTGCAGAGTCGTTGGTTTGGAGAGTCCTGGTCTCTGCAGGTCGTAATCATGGCGCTCTAGCGCCTCTTCCACAGATAATCAGGTGGCATCACGTTGTCAGCACGTCACCACTGCACGTGGATAACGTCCAGTCCCCTTCAGCTTCTTGTATCTCGTGTGTTCTGTCAACTTGTTTTTGGTGTTGTCCCACCTTATGTTATGATTTGCTACTGTTAGGTAACCAATCATGATAGTTTGTTAACAAAACTGCATCCCATCGTAACGCACCCCCTACGTTCTCCGTTCGTTCAGAAACCTTGAACAGCTCACAGATTCAAGATCACCACTTAACCATGACCTTATAAAATCTCACCGGAAGACCTTTCGAATGAGACTCTACACCGGCAGTCCGTTTGTGACGTACGCAACGTCTTACATAAATTAAATCTCCTCACCAATTTTACGTCCAAGACAACGTACTTTCGTTCGGTATGCGAGCAGTGGCTTACATCGTAGCTTACCCGAAGAATGAAAGCTGAGATGAAACTTATTTACAGCGGTATCGTCCCGACAGAGCTGAATGGTGCAGAGGAAACATATCTAAGGAAAACGCTAGACAGACTAACTCTGGTACCGGCTCTATTCAAGGTCGGCCAACTGAGATAGTGTGTCCCGGAAATGTGGGTTTGTAAATAAGGGGATTCCTCCCGCCAGTTGGTCTGAAATCCGAGGTACCGGTGCCCTACGATACACAGACCACACCGGTTATGTAAGAAAGTCTCAAACAACCCCCTATCACAACACAAGAGCAACACACAATACTCTGCTCAGATTGTTCTCATTAAGTCATCTATATCAGCACCATCAAGAATATAATCAAGTATGACACCATCTAACTAACCATGTGTGAAGGGTCCGCACTAATAATGACGTTTTTATGGCAACAATAGGTCCTTTAGGCGTCTATGCAGATCGGCTAGGTGCTTCTTGGCTGTCTTTTCCTTTAGCGCAGGCCTCGTTGACCCCTGACTATGTTTCCTGTTGTGGTTTCTTATGACCATTTTGGCTGCCCTTCCGTCTACAGCGGATTTTTCTCCGACTATCATATCACCCGTTTCCATGCTTTGCTTTTCCCTCTGCCGGCTCCGCCGTCCTCGCTATTCTTGATATTGTCACGCATATTGCTATTTCACGTCGGTATGTCATTTCGGGCTCGCTTCGTGTGACACCGGTGCTTATTTCGCAGACTCTCAAAATTGTTTTTCTTGTAGCGCGTTTGTGGTTGATGTTTATCTTTTTGCCTATATATTCCCCTGTATGAATGTGTGTTCGTGTTTTGTCAGGGCGTTTTTTTCAACTGCCCGCTTTGGTCTATTTCTTCGCTGTTTTTGTATCGCCTCTGGGGCTTCTCTTCCGACTGGGACTCCTTGTTGGGTGTGCCATCGGTCCGCTCTCGGCACCTCCCACACACGGGTGCGGCGCGGGGATTGTTTGGTTCAGGTTGGGAAATAATTCCGCCATTGCCTTTTTTCTAAGAGATTTTCGGTGATCATGCCGTCCGGTTGAATTGACGCCTTTATCATGTGTTCTTCTTGTCAAATTTTGTTTTCGTCACCCCTTGTGGTGCAGCAGAGTCCGCGTTTACTCTTTGCAACACAGAGCTCTTCCCCTGACCAAAAACCTAAGTCGGACCAAACACTCCCCTCAGTAACTCTAACTCACCGCTCACTACCCCTCCGCGAATACCTCCCTCCTTAACCCCCCACCGATGCTTGCTCTCCTCCCATGTTCCTAACGGACTTCGCTTTTCATGCGTTTTTATGTTTTTTTGTGACCTTCACCGCTCACCCCACACCGCTATAACCCTACACCTTTGTCTGTTAGGCGTCTGTTCTCCCTGTGGGCCTCTTCCGCCCTCCCCACCACTAAAAAAGAGAATATTATTAGTTCTAACCAGATTGTAGACGAATGAGTCCTATTTCTATTTCCCCAGTCTCCAAATCATCTAACCGCTGTCTTCGTTGTACTTGTTTTATAGTTTATTTTGTTATTGCACTTTGTTTCTGCCTAGAGCTGCTACTGGTCTATTCGATGTTCCAGCTATGATTTCCAACGAACTCTTCGGTCAGCTAGGATTTCCAACAGAACTCTTCGCTGGTCTGTTAAGAGGTCAGCTAGGATTTCCAACTGAACTCTTCGCTGGTCTGTAAGAGGTCAGCTAGGATTTCCAACTGAACTCTTCGCTGGTCTGTTAAGAGGTCAGCTAGGATTTCCAACTGAACTCTTCGCTGGTCTGTTAAGAGGTCAGCTAGGATTTCCAACTGAAACTCTTCGCTGGTCTGTTAGAGGTCAGCTAGGATTTTCAACTAACTCTCTTCGCTGGTCTGTTAAGAGGTCAGCTAGGATTTCCAACTGAACTCTTCGCTGGTCTGTTTAAGAGGTCAGCTAGGATTTCCAACTAACTCTTCGCTGGTCTGTTAAGAGGTCAGCTAGGATTTCCAACTAACGCTTCGCTGGTCTGTTAAGAGGTCAGCTAGGGTTTCCAACAGAACCCTTCACTGGTCTGTTAAGAGGTCTGTTAGAATTTCAAACAAAATCCTATGCTGCTCTGTTCGGAGGTGGGCTAGGATTTCCAACTGAACTCATCGTTGCTTCCACAGTCTCCAAACTCATCTATCGTTGTTCTTCTGTACTTTTTATCGTTTATTTTGTTATTGCTTTTGTTTCTGCCTAGGGCTGAACTGGTCTATTCAGAGGTCAGCTAGGATTTTCAACTGAACTCTTCGCTGGTCTATTCAGAGGTCAGCTAGGATTTCCAACAGAACTCATCGTTGCTCTGTCGGCTAGCGTGCGCAGCATCCGTCCAACTCATGTTGTCAAACCTTTGGCATTGTTATCACAACCCACAAGAGATAGTATCACCTGCATCCCTTGGCTGGTTTGAACCTCTGGCGGTCAATGGGATCACAAAGAAACTTCTATAGCGATTTTAGCCAGAGTTGTCAACTAGGGAAAAGACAGAAAGGAAGATTTTAAAAAGGGGAGGAAAACGAAAAGTAAAAAATGGAACGTGTCCCATGGACAAACGCTTTAAATTGAAGAGTGAATCCCTTAAAGTGGATTCGGATAAAACGGCGGAGGCGGGGTCATTTAGTAAGCTGAGTACATTACGCTGAAAACGTTCGACTGATTGGAATAAAAACTAAGTGCAAGTAAGGAATATGGCCCCAGGACAAGCCATTGAGGTTTGGTGCAGATCTGATGCCGATCTGGATTGCTGTTCAGATCCATTAACTGCTCAAATCATTTGTAGCATTGTCACAAAATGTTCACTTCACGTGAAACACCGTAAAGTTACAGTCACAGACCGATCACTATCGACTGTGTAACATATTCGTTTGGGTTGGTATAGCTTTCTAATGATACAAACAACACATTTAGGCTTTTTGTGTCAAGTATAGGGGAAGTAACCCTCGCGTAAAGGAAACTCGTGTAGTTTTTTCTCTCTGACTGACTCTAAGGGAAGACCTGGAATTCCTTCAGCCTTGGCGGCGATGGGCGAGGTGCTTTGTGAAGCACCTCGGGTTCACAATGGGTTCAGGATCAACAGTTGGCGGAAAACCCCAGGGACAGTGACCCGGTCGACATTCACGGCATCTGCCTGCTTTATGATATCATGTCCGACTCAACTTTTTGCGCTAGATGGCCTTCTCGCAAAGCTTAATCCTCCACTGCCTGTCTCTTTTTTTGTGCCATCGCAGCATCGGCGACTCTCTGGAACCATCAAACTACAGGTTACCGGCGGGACAGTCAGAAGAGAAGGCGCTGCCTTTCTGCCATGTTTGAAATGTATGGTTCATGTACACATACATCTATAAATATATGAGAATTCAGATATATATAAGAGCACACGAGAGCGCACCCACGTGCTGACTCACAAGCGTGCTCGCTCACATACACATACACATACACGTACAGAGAGAGAGAGAGAGAGAGAGAGAGAGAGAGAGGGAGGGAGAGAGAGAGAGAGAGAGAGAGAGAGAGAGAGAGAGGAGAGAGAGAGAGAGAGAGAGAGAGAGAGAGAGAGAAGAGAAAATGCATGTCATGCTGGTTAGAGAGGGCTAAGAAAACTGCTTTTGGATCCGTATCCAAAGTTCAGTTCAAAGGTCAGTGTACTCCATAATAAATTGTTGCACTCTATCAAGGCCTACCTTTTCACAGTTTCAACTACACTTCCAGACCATACTTTGATCTGGGCCCTTAAAGGAACAGCTTGTTCACACTGATGTATAATATCACTATTGTCTGCCCAGTTATCAGCTGGTAGGCTACACTCTGTTCATAAAACGGTGTGTCTGTTTCATCGAAGCATGTTGAATACGTTCAACTCGATAGCCTGTTCCATGAGTTTGTGGACCTAGGACACGAATAGATGACTGTGAAATTTGTTCTGTAGGTACGAAGAAAAATATCTTTCCATGCAATTCAGTTCTGTAGCTAGGAAGAAAAATTTATGACTATGCAATTCAGTTCTGTAGCTAAGAAGAAAAATATATGACTATGCAATTCAGTTCTGTAGGTAAGGAGAAAAATATATTTCCATGTAATTCAGTTCTGTAGCTAGGAAGAAAAAAATTTATGACCATGCAATTCAGTTCTGTAGGTACGAAGAAAAATATCTTTCCATGTAATTCAGTTCTGTAGCTAGGAAGAAAAATGTATGACTCTGCAATTCAGTTCTGTAGCTAAGAAGAAAAAATATATGACTATGCAATTCAGTTCTGTAGGTAAGGAGAAAAATATATTTCCATGTAATTCAGTTCTGTAGCTAGGAAGAAAAATTTATGACCATGCAATTCAGTTCTGTAGCTAAGAAGAAAAATTTATGACTATGCAATTCAGTTCCGTAGCTAAGAAGAAAAATATATGACTATGCAATTCAGTTCTGTAGGTAAGAAGAAAAATATATTTCCATGTAATTCAGTTCTGTAGCTAAGAAGAAAAATATACGACCATGTAATTCAGTTCTGTAGCTAAGAAGAAAAATATATGGGCATGTAATTCAGTTCTGTAGCTAAGAAGAAAAACATGTGACCATGTAATTCAGTTCTGTCGCTAGGAGAAAGAACAAAGGACCCTGCTACTCGGTGCTGCAGAATACTAAAACCTTGTTCCACAGTTGTACACCTCTGACCTGGATATGCATGAGAAGCCACCTTCGGAAAAGATACCACATCAGGTTTTGCGCAAAATCCTTTAATATTATCATCATCGTTGTTGTTGTTGTTGTTGTTGTTGTTGTTGTTATCATACTTATTACTATTATAATTTTTTTTACATCATCATCACTATTATCATTATTATTATTATTATTATTATTATTATTATTGATGTTGTTGTTATTATTATTATTATCATCATTATTATTATCATCATCATTGTTAATATCATTAGCAACACTACTTTATCTTTATTATTACTGTTACTGTTGTTACTATCATTGTACATTTTCTTCTTCTTCTTCTTCTTCTTCTTCTTATTATTATTATTATTATTATTATTATCATCATCATCATTAATATTATTCTTGTTCTTATTCCTCTTCTTCTTATTATTATTATCATTATCCCTTATTATTACGACTATTATTATTATTATTATTATTATTATCATTATTACTATTATCATCATATTATCATCATTATCATTGTTGTCATTATTTCATCACGCTTTGTCTTTCTGTTAGAGTGCGAAATCCAGATCGTTCACATTATTTAAGTGGTGAGAACCATGGACAGCATCTCCTCGTTCGGAAAAGATGAGCTTTCAATCCTCATTTAAATATCTATATCAATTTCCTATATTCAAATGGGGGACGGGGAGGGGGGGGGGGGGGGGGGGCAGTCAAGGTGATGCTTGGGTCATGTGAGCACGTAATGAAAGTGGTGTCTAACGTGTTTTGATCCAGCAATGCAAGCCCAACCAAAAGAAATGAGTGAAAGTAGGCACACGCAATTTCCATGCCTTCGCGTCTGCTGAACTTCATGTTTGGAGATCTAAATAATGATCACACAATAAATCCAACAATAGATCAAGCAACGGAAGAGAATTATTCTGCAACAATACAGTGCGACGAGTGTTCGTATGTACAGGATCACGGAGGAGAATTTGACACCAGAGCAGACTGTCTAAAATTTTTTTTCCCGGGGGATCAGTCCACAGGGGAGGAGATATTCTAGCCTCGCATCTGGGCTCTCTAATCATCTGACCTCAGACAGGTCGGTCACTCTTGGTGTGTCACGTGGTTGATATAATTATACTTGACTGTCCATACGCGTCATGTGTACTTTAAGCGATAAGTTAAATGCCCGTAGTGTTAAGCGCACACAACACACACACACACACACACACACACACACACACACACACACAGAGCCTCAACCTATGTATAGATACAGCGTCATAGAAATCAGAATCTGATGAAGATTTGGTGGGGAAAATTCCAGATTTAGTTTCCGTGGAGTTTATCTGAGAACGAGGGCTGTTGATTAGTGTATCAGTAAATGTGTGTACGAACGAGTATGTGACTGAATTCAAAGGCTAGAGCGATACTTCAGTGTTGAACCCGTATTTGATTCCCGTCAACAAGATAACGATGGCGAACAGCAGTGAGACAGCGGTGTCCGAAAACCCAGCAGTAGAATTGGACGACGTGAGTGTTATGCTTCATTGAGTCAGAGACTCTGTGTGTGTGTGTGTGTGTGTGTGTGTGTGTGTGTGTGTGTGTGTGTGTGTGTGTGGTGGTACAGGTGGTGGTGGTGGTGGTGGTGGTGGTGGTGGTGGGTGGTGTTGTGTGTGTGTGTGTGTGTGTGTGTGTGTGTGTGTGTGTGTGTGTGTGTGTGTGTGTGTGTGTGTGTGTGTATCTGTGCGTATATGTCAATATGTCTAACTACCTGTTTGTCTGCGTGTGAGTGTGTGTGGTGTATTTGAGCCTGTGTGTGTGTGTGTGTGTGTGTGTGTGTGTGTGTGTGTGTGTGTGTGTGTGTGTGTGTGTGTGTGATTTTTTTTGTATGATTGTGTCCAGTCTGTCTGTCTGTCTACATGTTTGTCTGTGTGTGAGTTTATGTCATGTATCTGAGTGTGTCTGCGTGTCTGTCTGTATGTACATTTGAGTGTGTAAATGTGTGTGTGTGTGTGTGTGTGTGTGTGTGTGTGTGTGTGTGTGTGTGTGTGTGTGTGGTGGTGGTGGTGGTGGTGGTGGTGGTGGTGGTGTGTGTGTGTGTGTGTGTGTGTGTGTGTGTGTGTGTGTGTGTGTGTGTGTGTATCTCTGTGCGTATATGTCAATATGTCTATCTACCTGTTTGTCTGCGTGTGAGTGTGTGTGGTGTATTTGAGTCTTTGTGTGTGTGTGTGTGTGTGTGTGTGTGTGTGTGTGTGTGTGTGTGTGTGTGTGTGTGATATTTTTTTGTATGATTGTGTCTAGTCTGTCTGTCTGTCTACATGTTTTTCTGTGTGTGAGTTTATGTCATGTATCTGAGTGTGTCTGCGTGTCTGTCTGTATGTACATTTGAGTGTGTAAATGTGTGTGTGTGTGTGTGTGTGTGTGTGTGTGTGTGTGTGTGTGTGTGTGTGTGTGTGTGTGTGTGTGTGATTGTGCGCAGGAGAGAATGCCTGTCTGCATTTGCTCTCTCTCTCTCTCTCTCTCTCTCTCTCTCTCTCTCTCTCTCTCTCTCTCTCTCTCTCTCTGTCCAAAACCCCCAATTGGTTCCTCTTTATCTAAACCTTCATTTGAATGGTAATTCTATCGAACAGGCAGATGAGCATCGTGTTTTAGGTATAACGAGAGATGAAGAATCACACAACACTGTTCCTTCCATTTCATTTTTATGTTGCGCACGCACACACACACACACACACACACACACACACACACACACACACACACACACACACACACACACACACACACACACCATTCTGTTGGGGTTTCATTAAGGTTTTCTGGTCAGTGCCCGTTATCAACCAGTTCCCATTTTTCAGAAGTTCTTCTGCACTCATTACGCCATTTTAACGCACAGAATTTAGTCAACAACCATCACTTTGTCTTCTTTTCGTCAGAATGCGATCTACTCTACCACCCTCTTAATCTTGCAGGAAGTTATCCCCCCTCAGCGTGAGACAGAAACCGATTCCCACCCTGTGAGTGGTCAGGATTCCAGCACTTACCAATCATCCTCTCTAACACATCAAGGCAGAGTAGCAGAGCCACAATCGCCCGCTTCTGATTCGTCGAAATATCGACAGGCGACAATCGCCATCCGGTGCTGGTCTCTCCGACACCAATGGCGAACCAGTTCAGCTGCTCAGTGTCACCGAACTGCGAGACAGGCAGCCTCTGTCTCGCTATGGGGTAATGGTAGTGCAGGTGCCTTTTCCTGGTGGTGGTGGTGGTGGTGTTGCTGCTGTTGTTGTTGCTGTTGTAGTTGCTGTTATACTAGTGGCGGTGGTGGTGGGTGGTGGTAATGGAAGGAGGAGGTGGAGGAGTATAGCAGCAGCAGCAGCAGCAACAGGAGCACCACCACCACCAGTAGTAGCAGTAGTAGTATTAGTAATGGTGGTGGTGGTGGTGGTGGTGGTGGTGGTGGTGGTAGAAGGAGGAGAGGAGGAGAAGGAGCAGAAGCTGTAGCAGCAGCTGCAACGGTAGTATAAGTAATAGAAGCAGTAGTAGTAGTAGTAACAGCATTAGCAGGAGTAATTGAAAAGGTGAAATGGTGCTCAGTTGATTTAGGAGAAATAGTAGCAGCTGCAGCAACATCAACAACAGCAGTAGCAGTAGGAGTAATTCTGATACTGAAAGCAGTCACTGAAGCCGCAACTGCTGTAGTAGCTGTTGTTGTCGTTGTTGCCGTTACTGCTGCTGCTGCTATTGCTGCTGCTGCTGCTGTTATATAGTTCTAGTCCTGTAACCTTTCATCTGTCTAGATGTTGATGCAATTGGGTGAGAGGGTGGCATACTAACTGACTGCATAAACTGACTGAGTAAAAGTCTCTGGTAGCTGGTTAGTTGGTTGCTTAGCTGGCTGTCAAGAAGACAGAGGTCTTGTGCCAGCGTTTTTTTATGCAAATGTATGTGGAACCAGAGGTCACTATCAAGGGGGGGGGGGGGGGGGTGGTGGGGGAGGGGGGGACTCTGAAGGCTGTTGACAGCTTCACATACCTTGGCAGCACACTCCCCACATCTGTGAACGTTGATGACAAGGTCAACACACGTATTGCTAAGACAGTTTAGCTTTCGGATGGCTACGAGAGACTGTGAGTGTATCAAACTGGCCACAGAACTGAACTGGTACACGGCAGGTGCCCACACTACTGTACGCCTGCGAGACTTGGACAGTCTATGGGTGCAACGCCAAAAGGCTTCATCGTTTCCACATGAAATTCCACCTCCGCGTGATTTCCTTGAACATTGTCAACCTCGATGGACGAACAACAACGATCTTTCTTTTATATAGTAATTATTACAATTGAATGACTATTTGACATACTAGCTGACTACGTATCTGACTGAATAGACGTTTTGCGGTCTTTGGCTGATTAGTTGATTGGATTATTGATTACTGCTCCCTATTGTTGACGCCGTTCTGTCTGTTTCTGGATTTCACAAACGCGGTGAAGTCTATGGACATGTTGTACTTCTCCAGTGGATAGCCTATCAACCAGTCACGCTCTTACTGAATAGTTTTGCTTTGTGGACACATTTTATTTACTTATTTCTTCCCAGACTGAGGTCATTTATATTATGTCACTGCAGTTGATATTGTTCAGTCATGTCATTGTAGTTAATGACATTGTAATTGATTTTGTTTTCTGTCGTGCGATTGTAGTGAGTTCGTTTGTGTCATGTGATTGTAGGTAGTAATTTTCTGTCATGTGATTGTAGGTAGTAATTTTTTGTCATGTGATTGTTGGTAGTAATTTTTTTGTCATGTGATTGTAGTTAATTTGTTTTCCTGTCATGTGATTGTAGTTAGTATTTTCCTGTCATGTGATTGTAGTTTTTTTTTCCTGTCATGTGATTGTAGTTAATTTTTTTTCCCTGTCATGTGATTGTAGTTTTTTTTTTCTGTCATGTGATTTGTAGTTAGTATATTTCTGTCATGTGATTGTAGTTATTTTTTTTTCCTGTCATGTGATTGTAGTTATTTTTTTTCCCTGTCGTGTGATTGTAGGTAGTATTTTTCTGTCGTGTGATTTTAGCGAGTATTTTTCTGTCAAGTCATTGTAGCGACTTTTTTTTTTCTGTCAAGTCACTGTGGCTAGTAATTTTCTGTCAAGTCATTGTAACGAGCATTTTACTATCATGTCATTGTAGTCAGTATTTTTCTGTCGTGTCATTGAAGCTAATACTTTTCTGTCATGTCATTGTAGTGACTTTTTTCCCCTGTCATGTCACTGTAGTCAGTATTGTTCTGTCATGTCACTGTCGTCAGTATTTTCACTGTCATGTCACTGTTGTCAGTATTTTTACTGTCATGTCACTGTAGTCAGTATTGTTCTGTCATGTCACTGTAGTCAGCATTTTCACTGTCATGTCACTGTAATCAGTATTGTTCTGTCATGTCACTGTAGTCAGTATTGTTCTGTCATGTCACTGTAGTCAGTATTGTTCTGTCATGTCACTGTAGTCAGCATTTTCACTGTCATGTCACTGTAATCAGTATTGTTCTGTCATGTCACTGTAGTCAGTATTGTTCTGTCATGTTACTGCAGTTATCATTTATATATTGTTTCCACCTCTGTCAAGATGGTCTGTTTTCCTCTGCTCCCATTGGTTGCCTTGTTGGTTGGTTGGTTGGTCTGTCGGCATAACTATACGGAAACTTCTACTGAACCTGATTAAAAACCAAACTTCGTCCTCGGAAGAGATATAGCCAAAGGACCGACCCATTCAACCTGGGGTGGGCATGCGCATCCGTTGGCGGATCCAGAATCGTTCAGTAAAAGTTTCACAGACTGGATTGCATAAAGTCTGTCAAGCCAGATATAGCAGAGAGATGAATGTAGATCAAAATGCACATCAGCCAATTTTGGTGTGCGTCTGAATCAAGCAGCGGATAATAGATATACTGATATTGTTGAACGGATTAATCCACATTTTCCCTTTATATGAACACTGTGAGGCTGATATGAATGGACGCCTTTTTTCAGGAAAAGCTACTTTTCATGTAATGTTGAAACAGTCTGTTGATATAAAACTGATTTTTTTGTTTTTGTTTTTCTCTTCTTTTATTTTAATTCATTAATTCTTTTTATTTATTTTTTAAAAATTATTTTTATTATTTTGTATTTTATATAAATGTCCTATTCCAAAAAGTGTGGAGAAAGTTGTTCCGTCATTTTGTAAGATCTTTACTTCCCCTGGCCGAGAGGATGCTCTTTTTTCACTCCTGAGGGAACTAAAAAGCGCAGATCATCTGATCTTGGTGGATGTTGATGCTTTCCCCTGATTTCAGAAGCATTATGGTTCTTGCTTTTCAGACAATAGGGAACTGCAGCAAGCTCTGGCGGAATTGGTGTCCAAGAAACAAGGCAGCGGACTGACACAACACAAATCCAGGGAGATCAGGTAAGACTTCGGTCTTTGTTCTGTTCTTCATGGCAAGTGTTAAGGATAGGATGGTCTTTGTTCCATTGTCATGTCAGGAGTCTGTCAGTGCTATATTGTCTTTGTTCTATTGTCATAGCAAGTTATGCCATGTTTGTCAGTGCTATGATAGTCTTTGTTCTGTTGTTATGGCTTGTTATGTCAGTACTGTGATTCTCTTTGCTCGATTATTAGGACAAGTTGTGTTTGTAATATGGTGGGCTTTTGCTCCTTCGTACTAGCAATGTTCCGTCATTGATAGGATTGCGGTTGTTCTGTTGTCATGGCAAGTTATGTCAGTTATAGGTTGGTCTTTGTTCTATTGTCATGGCAAGTATTGCCATGTATAGGATGCTCTTTGTTCTATTGTCATAGCTGGTTGTCTCATTCGTTTTTTTTTTCCCTACTGTTATGGCAAATTATATCAGTTACGTGAACGTCTTTGTTCTGTTATCATGGTAGGTTATGTCAGTGCTTATATTATCCTTGTTCTATTGCTATGTCAGGTCATGCCAATGCTACCGAGATCTTTGTTCCACTGTCACAGTAGGTTCAGTCAGTAATATAATGATTTTGTTCTTTTATTCATGTCAGTTTTGATATCGTCTTTGATTTTGGTTTTGATATGATGGTCTTTGTTCTATTGCCACGGCAAGGTTCTGTCAGTGACATGATGGTCTTTGTTCTGTTCTTCATGGCAAGTGTTACGGATATGATGGTCTTTGTTCCATTGTCATGTCAGGAGTCTGTCAGTGCTATATTGTCTTTGTTCTATTGTCATAGCAGTTATGCCATGTTTGTAAGTGCTATGATAGTCGTTGTTCTGTTGTTATGGCTTGTTATGTCAGTACTGTGATTCTCTTTGCTCGATTGTTAGGACAAGTTGTGTTTGCAATATGGTGGGCTTTGCTCCTTCGTACTAGCAATGTTCCGTCATTGATAAGATTGCCGTTGTTCTGTTGTCATGGCAAGTTATGTCAGTTATAGGTTGTTCTTTGTTCTATTGTCATGGCAAGTATTGCCATGTATAGGATGCTCTTTGTTCTATTGTCATAGCTGGTTGTCTCATTCGGTTTTTTTTCCCTACTGTTATGGCAAATTATATCAGTTACGTGAACGTCTTTGTTCTGTTATCATGGTAGGTTATGTCAGTGCTTATATTATCCTTGTTCTATTGCTATGTCAGGTCATGCCAATGCTACCAAGATCTTTGTTCCACTGTCACAGTAGGTTCAGTCAGTAATATAATGATTTTGTTCTTTTATTCATGTCAGTTTTGATATCGTCTTTGATTTTGGTTTTGATATGATGGTCTTTGTTCTATTGCCACGGCAAGGTTCTGTCAGTGACATGATGGTCTTTGTTCTGCTTGCCACGGCAAGGTTCTGTCAGTGACATGATGGTCTTTGTTCTATTGCCACGGCAAGGTTCTGTCAGTGACATGATGGTTTTGTTCTATTGCCACGGCAAGGTTCTGTCAGTGACATGATGGTCTTTGTTCTATTGCCACGGCAAGGTTCTGTCAGTGACATGATGGTCTTTGTTCTATTGCCACGGCAAGGTTCTGTCAGTGACATGATGGTCTTTGTTCTATTGCCATGGGCAAGGTTCTGTCAGTGACATGATGGTCTTTGTTCTATTGCCACGGCAAGGTTCTGTCAGTGACATGATGGTCTTTGTTCTATTGCCATGGCAAGGTTCTGTCAGTGACATGATGGTCTTTGTTCTATTGCCACGGCAAGGTTCTGTCAGTGACATGATGGTCTTTGTTCTATTGCCACGGCAAGGTTCTGTCAGTGACATGATGGTCTTTGTTCTATTGCCACGGCAAGGTTCTGTCAGTGACATGATGGTCTTTGTTCTATTGCCATGGCAAGGTTGTCAGTGACATGATGGTCTTTGTTCTATTGCCATGGCAAGGTTCTGTCAGTGACATGATGGTCTTTGTTCTATTGCCACGGCAAGGTTCTGTCAGTGACATGATGGTCTTTGTTCTATTGCCACGGCAAGGTTCTGTCAGTGACATGATGGTCTTTGTTCTATTGCCACGGCAAGGTTCTGTCAGTGACATGATGGTCTTTGTTCTATTGCCATGGCAAGGTTCTGTCAGTGACATGATGGTCTTTGTTCTATTGCCACGGCAAGGTTCTGTCAGTGACATGATGGTCTTTGTTCTATTGCCATGGCAAGGTTCTGTCAGTGACATGATGGTCTTTGTTCTATTGCCACGGCAAGGTTCTGTCAGTGACATGATGGTCTTTGTTCTATTGCCACGGCAAGGTTCTGTCAGTGACATGATGGTCTTTGTTCTATTGCCATGGCAAGGTTCTGTCAGTGACATGATGGTCTTTGTTCTATTGCCACGGCAAGGTTCTGTCAGTGACATGATGGTCTTAACTTTATTTTCATGGCGAGTGTCAGTCTTTGTTCCGCTGTCGAGGCAAGCGTCCGAATAGAACGGCCTTCTTTTATTACAGTACATGCATGCTTTCGGCGAGGCTGACTGACAGTTCATGGTGTATGTGTCCCTTTATTGCTCATGGTATAATCTAAACACTACAGTCCTTGGTTTGATATAACCCCATACAGTTAATGATGTAGTTTAGACATGTCACTCACCATGCCTCGCAGTCCAAGAGTATTCTACAGGGGGTACTTACAGAGTGAACATATGCCTCACCATCACTCCGGTCAAGACCGTACTACAGGGAGGGAGAGCGTGTGTCTCTCCACGACTCCCTCTTCAAGACCATTCCACAGGGTACTGTGGAGCGCGGACATGATCTCAATGTGACTCCCTGCCCAAGACCATTCTGCAGCGCCGGTCTGAAAATCTGCTGAGCAGACACAGCGAAGTAGAGTAGTCTTGTTTACATCACCTTCACCGTGTGGAACATCAGGACAGAAAACGGTGCAGATCTTTCAGTTCCTGAAAGTCCATCATGGGGGCCGGAACAGCTCAGTGTTAGAGCGCCGGACTCGTAATCTTGGTGATCCTGGGGTTGTGGGTTCGAATCTCCGCCGGGCCGTTTCGGTACAGGGGGATTTTTTTTTTTTTCTTCGGAGTTAACATTGGTTCCGACTCCATTTTCCCTTACAGTCTTTCGAATGAGACTATAAACCGAGGTTCCGTGTGTGAACGCACGCATAACATCTTGCACACACGTAAAATCCCATCATCAACTTTCGGAAGAGAAGGCCTGTTTTTGGTCGTTGGTGTGGATGACACGTTACACATAGCATGCACCATCCCCGAAGTTGGAGTATGGCTGCCTCAATGGCAGGATTAAAAAAAACGGTCATACACACAAAACTCTACTCCCTTTATTAGGTAGATGCGATTAATCCTTGCCTGTGTATACAGGGAGTGTCCGCAGGAGTATCAGCCTGCGTACGCAGGGGGGGGGGGGGGGGGGGGGGGGGGGGGAGGGGGAGCCTACGTCACGTTTTCAGCGTGTCTGATGAAGTTCAGCATCACTTGGACTGGAAGGAGTCATCAGTGTGACGGGTGTCCAGCCTGAGCTCTGCAGTCAGCCTCAGTGTGACCTGCTTTCAGGTCGTACTACAGGAGGCAGGACCGACTGATCGCAGCCTTCGAGAACCTCAGCCGGCAGGATGCCTTCGAGAACAGCTCTGAAGACCACGCCAACACCACGAAAAGACTGGCCTCCCTCTTCTCCAGAATCACCCTCTCGTCGTCAACGTGGTCAGTCGGAGTCGTCCGTAACAGTGTGACCATGAGTGTATCTGACTGTTCTTCTTACCTTCGTTCTTCTTACCCCTCGCCCTGTGTCTGTATTCGTCCATCTCTCTCTCTCTCTCTCTCTCTCTCTCTCTCTCTCATCTTCTCTCTCTTCCTCTTCCTCCCCTTCTCTTCCTGCTCCTCCTCCTCTTCCTTCTTCTTCTTCTCCTCCTCCTCCCTCTTCTTCTTTTCTTTCCCTTCTTCTTCTTCATCATCTTCTTCATTTTCCTCCTCCTCCTTCACTTTTCTTATTATTAAAGCACAGCATAGTCTTCTAAAGTTGATGTATTCTTAATCTTCTGTAATGATACTTGTGTCATACCGAAACTCTGTGTGTGTGTGTGTGTGTGTGTGTGTGTGTGTGGTGTGTGTGTGTGTGTGTGTGTGTGTGTGTGTGTGTGTGTGTGTGGTCGGTCGGTCGGTCGGTCGGTCGGTATGGATGTGCAAGCACGCAAAACCGTGTATATGTGAATGTCTGTATGCTCTCATAAATGAAATGAACCGGGCTGTCTTCTGGAGGTTGTAATGCTTTTCGCATCTTTATTCTTTGGACATTCTTGACTGCCACACATGCCTTTCTAAGCCTTGACTGTAGCTATACTAACAATGCTAACTAGTTTACGTTTCAGTGTTAGCGTTGTCAGAGCTGGTCCCTTTTCCCTGTTCCCACTCCCATTACAAAAGATCAATGAACTATATCTGCGCTAATCTCTCTCTCTCTCTCTCTCTCTCTCTCTCTCTCTCTCTCTCTCTCTCTGTGGTACAGATGCTGATGTCGGCCAAGCTGGTGGCCAGCGTGCAGTCATCGTCCATGTCCATCATCTCCAGCCTGGTGGACAGCGCCATGGACCTGCTGTCTGGCGCCATCATGTGGTGGGCTGCCAGGGCCATCCAGACACGGAACCCTTACCAGTACCCCCAGGGTCAGGCATGGCAGGGACGTGAACAGAGAGAGAGAGTGAGAGAGAGAGAGAGAGAGAGAGAGAGGGTGGAGGGAGGGAGGGAGGGAGAGAGAGAGAGAGAGAGAGAGAGAGAAAGAGAGAGAAAAAGGGATAGAGAGAGAGATAGAGATAGAGAGAAAGAGATAGACAGACAGACAGACAGACAGACAGAGAATGTGAAGGTTCAATTTGATATTGTTATCAATGGTTATTCCTTGAACTTTATAATGCTAATCTATTCAAAGGATTTATTTTGTAGGCGTAGTACAGGAGGTATTATCATCATATTTTCTTTCTTTCTTTTTTTTTTTTTTTTTTTTTTGTTTAGTTTGATAAACATAACTTTTTTAGGGTGAAGCGGAATGTTATTAAATAAAGACCATTTTACAACAGCACTTTCACTTTCTGGAAACGTTTTTGCGATAGCATTGATATCATAATGAGTCATGTAAATTGAAGAGTCAGCCACCGAGATCTCACGTGAGGATTAACTAAGGAGAAGTGGATCTGTAATGAAATTCGTGAACAGTGAAGGACGTAAAGAAAGAGCTCGTGGGAAGCCAGAATTGTAATCGTACAGATGGGTGTAGTCATTGTTACACACTTTTATCTACCTGTAACACTTGAAAGAAGGGGCTTACAATTTTCTCTCTCCCAATCATGTCCTCTACGGTCAACGTTAGATCCACCCCACTTCGAATCTCCAGATGGAAGCAAACGTCAGATCCACCCTACTTCGAATCTCCAGATGGAAGCAATCAGCTACAGGCCGCTGCTCTTTCTCTGTCTCCGTCTCAAATATCTGAAACGAACTTCTTTCTTTGCCAAAAGCCGACCCTGAACTGTTTTAGAGCTGGCCTCAAAACCTTGCTTTACCCTGTCTGATTTTTACCCCCTCCTTCAATCGTTTTATCTTCTCCAGGCAAGGGTGTATGAGTGACATGTGGAATCGCTTTGACTTGTTGAAGCGCGGACATGGCACCGCGCTGTCGGCCGGTTTATAAACAACATGAGCTGAGGCGTTCTCCTGTGCGAGAGTCTGCAAATTACTGTCATGGTTGATCCCCAGGGATCGGATGGAGGTGTGTGTGTGTGTGTGTATGCGGGGGGGGGGGGGGGGGGGGGGGGGGGGGGCTGATGATGGTGTGTTTTGTGTCAGGGAGGACCAAGCTGGAGCCAGTCTCCATCGTCATCCTGTCCGTGGTGATGAGTCTGGCCTCCGTTCAGATCCTCCGGGAGTCTGTGGAGAAGATCGCCCAGCTGGTCAACGACCCCACCGCCTTGCCCACCATGGGCCGACCACCTTCATCATTGCTGGCACCACCATTGGTAAGTGACCACACCGTTGTACCGGACATGGCACTGACCACCTTCATCATTGCTGGCACCACCGTTGGTAAGTGACCACAACTTTGTACCGGACATGGCACTGACCACCTTCATCATTGCTGGCACCACCGTTGGTAAGTGACCACACCGTTGTACCGGACATGGCACTGACCACCTTCATTATTGCTGGCACCACCCGTTGGTAAGTGACCACACCGTTGTACCGGACATGGCACTGCCCATTTCCGTCATTGGTGGCAGCACTATCGGTAAGAGGCCCCAGCGTTGGGAGAGGTCCGTTGTCTCAGTGACCTGCCCTTCTTGTCCTACCACGGCCATGAAGTCCAGGATGTTCTTCACAGGAGAGGTGCCGGATCCTTTGCTGTAAGAACTGCCCTGGCTTTAACGCAGCGGATTTTCCTGAGGGCGATTGGTCACGTTTGTCACGGTGAAAACTCAGACGTGACAGGGGCGTTAATGTCAGTTTCATCTACCAGGTGTCGCTGCGTGCGGACTAGTCTATATAAGCTACATCACATCTACTAAATGACGAGACAACACTGCGCAAAAATTACAGCATGATGGGGCAATGACTCAGAGGAAAGGATTTAAAACGAGGGTCCAAGGGACAGTACTTCGCAGTTGTTTGACCTGCGCATTAGCCCAGCGTGCCGGTCAGATCTTGGGTATCTACCTAACATTGTCTCTGCACCACAATCATAGCAGTATCTATGCATTTGCACATGGGTACACGTGTGTGTGTGTGTGTCTGTGTGTGTGTATGACTGGGTGGGCCCAAGTGTGTGTATCAGTATATGCAGTAGTTGCATACATGCACGTGTGTGTGTGTGTGTGTGTGTGTGTGTGTGTGTGTGTGTGTGTGTGCGTGTGTGTGCGTGTGTGTGTGTGCGTGTGTGTGTGTGTGTGTGTGTGTGTGTGTGTGTGTGTGTGTGTGTGTGTGTGTGTGCAGTGGTCAAGTTCATTCTGTGGCTGACCTGTCGGCCGGTGGCCAGTCCCATAGTGCAGGCACTGGCTATGGACCACCGCAATGACGTCATGTCCAACACCGTGGCCATCATCTGTGGGCTATCTGGGTATACATCTCTCTCTCTCTCTCTCTTCAAAACAACTTTCCGTTTGATCCCCCTTCTCTCTCTCTCTCGTGTCTTTGTCAGTCTGTTCGCCCCCCTCCGCCCCGGCCCCCTGTCTCTCTTGCTCCCTCTATCTGTCTGTCTGTCTGCCTGCCTGCCTGTCTCTCTGCCTGTCTGTCTGTGTGTCTGTCTGTGTGTCTGTCTGTCTGTCTGTCTGTCTCTCTCTCTCTCTGTCTCTCTCTCTCTCTCTCTCTCTCTCTCTCTCTCAAATCAGTACTCGGTTCCACAAGATAACCAAGAACTAAAGTACACTGACAATCCCACGGCTTTGGAAAA
Organism: Conus betulinus; assembly: GCA_016801955.1. Taxonomy (NCBI): domain Eukaryota; kingdom Metazoa; phylum Mollusca; class Gastropoda; order Neogastropoda; family Conidae; genus Conus; species Conus betulinus. Next base: position 19,486 of record JADBJO010021292.1, read on the forward strand.
AAACTAAGGGACTACATTCCACTGACAATCCCTTATTTTTCATATATACTAAAGACAGCAGTCCAAAGGACATTCCCCAGGTTTCAGGGTACAGACCACTGACATTCCCCGAGTTTCAGAGGACAGACCACTGACATTCCCCATCAGAGTACAGACCACTGACATTCCCCAGGTTTCAGAGTACAGACCACTGACATTCCCCATCAGAGTACAGACCATTGACATTCCCCATCAGAGTACAGACCACTGACATTCCCCAGGTTTCAGAGTACAGACCACTGACATTCCCCATGTTTCAGGGTACAGACCACTGACATTCCCAGGTTTCAAAGTACAGACCACTGACATTCCCCATCAGAGTGCAGACCACTGACATTCCCCATCAGAGTACAGACCACTGACATTCCCCATCAGAGTACAGACCACTGACATTCCCCAGGTTTCAGAGAGTACAGACCACTGACATTCCCCATCAGAGTGCAGACCACTGACATTCCCCATCAGAGTACAGACCACTGACGTTCCCCATCAGAGTGCAGACACTGACATTCCCCAGGTTTCAGAGTACAGACCACTGACATTCCCCATCAGAGTACAGACCACTGACATTCCCCATCAGAGTACAGACCACTGACGTTCCCCATCAGAGTACAGACCACTGACATTTCCCATCAGAGTACAGACCACTGACATTCCCCAGGTTTCAGAGTACAGACCACTGACATTCCCCATCAGAGTACAGACCACTGACATTCCCCATCAGAGTGCAGACCACTGACATTCCCCATCAGAGTACAGACCACTGACATTCCCCAAGTTTCAGAGTACAGACCACTGACATTTCCCCATCAGAGTACAGACCACTGACATTCCCCATCAGAGTGCAGACCACTGAAATTCCCCATCAGAGTACAGACCACTGACATTTCCCATCAGAGTACAGACCACTGACATTTCTCAGGTTTCAGAGCACTGACCACTGACATTCCCCAGGTTTCACAGTACAGACCACTGACATTCCCCAGGTTTCAGGGTACAGACCACTGACATTCCCCAGGTTTCAGGGTACAGACCACTGACATTCCCCATCAGAGTACAGACCACTGACATTCCCCATCAGAGTACAGACCACTGACATTCCCCAGGCTTCAGAGTACAGACCACTGACATTCCCCAGGTTTCAGGGTACAGTCCTCTGACATTCCCCAGGTTTCACAGTACAGACCCACTGACATTCCCCATCAGAGTACAGACCACCGACATTCCCCAGGTTTCAGGGTACAGTCCACTGACATTCCCCAGGTTTCAGAGGACAGACCACTGACATTCCCCATCAGAGTACAGACCACTGACATTCACCAGGTTTCAGAGTACAGACCACTGACATCCCCATCAGAGTACAGACCACTGACGTTCCCCATCAGAGCACAGACCACTGACATTCCCCAGGTTTCACAGTACAGACCACTGACATTCCCCATCAGAGTACAGACCACTGACATTCCCCATCAGAGTACAGACCACTGACGTTCCTCATCAGAGTACAGACCACTGACATTCCCCAGGTTTCAGAGTACAGGCCACTGACATTCCCAGGTTTCACAGTACAGACCACTGACATTCCCCAGGTTTCAGGGTACAGACCACTGACATTCCCCGAGTTTCAGAGTACAGACCACTGACATTCCCCAGGTTTCAGAGTACAGACCACTGACATTCATCCCCAGGTTTCAGGGTACAGACCACTGACATTCCCTGGGTTTCAGAGTACAGTCCACTGACATTCCCATCAGAGTACAGACCACTGACATTCCCCAGGTTTCAGGGTACAGTCCACTGACATTCCCCAGGTTTCAGAGTACAGACCACTGACATTCCCCATCAGAGTACAGACCACTGACATTCCCCAGGTCTCAGAGTACAGACCACTGATATTCCCCATCAAAGTACAGACCACTGACATTCCCCAGATTTCAGAGTACAGACCACTGACAATCCCCAGGTTTCAGAGTACAGACCACTGACATTCCCCAGGTTTCAGAGTACAGACCACTGACATTCCCCAGGTTTCAGGGTACAGACCACTGACATTCCCCGGGTTTCAGAGTACAGTCCACTGACATTCCCCGAGTTTCAGAGTACAGTCCACTGACATTCCACAGGTTTCAGGGTGCAGTCCACTGACATTCCCCATCAGAGTACAGACTACTATCATTCCCCAGGTTTCAGAGTACAGGCCACTGACATTCCCCATCAGAGTACAGACCACTGACATTCCCCAGGTTAACAGTACAGACCACTGACATTCCCCAATTGCAGAAACAGAAGGACTAAAGTCCATTGATAACCCTCAGCTTTTAGAGATAAGCAATGATTGACGCCCCCTGGCAATGCTCAAGCTTCAGACATAACTAATGACAAAATTCCACTGGCGACTCCCACTGTCAGAATTTGTATGGACTAAAAATCCACTTGCTATTCCTCGGTGTCAGATTTAAGGACTATAGTCCATTAACAATTCCCACTTTCAGAAAAATAAAATGTGGACTTAAAACTCCACTGATTCTTCCTTGGTGCCCGATACAAGGACTAAAGTCTACTGAATAATCCAGCAGGGGTTAAAGTTTCCTGGCGATGTTCAGGTTCCAGCGAGAATTCGGGACTAAAGTCAGCTGACGTTGGGCTGTTTCCTAGGTTCCAGAAACTTCCAGGCCAAGGCCCCCAGCTGACCGGGTTTATCTACACGGATCCCATCGGTGCCATCCTCATCAGCTGCTACATCGTGTACAATTGGTGGAAAACTGGCTCCGGTGTGTGTGTGTGCGTGTGTGTGTGTGTGTGTGTGTGTGTGAGTGTGTGTGTGTGTGTGTGTGTGTGTGTGTGTGTGTGTGTGTGTGTGTGTGTGTGTGTGTGTTTCTGAGCTCTCTCTCTCTCTCTCTGATCCTTTATTGTCCTACATTGGAGCAAATTTCAAATTCTTTAAAAGGCTTGGAGTCATTCTTGTTTTCAGTGAGAAACGTACGTTTTCCGAGTCCTTTATTATCCATGTTTTTCGGTTAAAAAAAAAAAAGGCACCCTTTCCATAACTTCATCTTCAGCGTAGTTCGTCTTGATCCCATTGTTTCCCCTTCTGTCAACAACTTCCTTTTAATCAATCTTACTTGTAAATAGAACAGGATAAACCTTGTTGTCCCACTACTTTTCTTTAAAGGTCCTGTTCGCACGTATATATCACTTATCGCTTCCGACCACCAGTGACCATGTGCAACAACGAGAGACTGAACTGATCAGTTGTCAGGACTGACCTCTCAGAGAGAGAGAGAGAGAGAGAGAGAGAGAGAGAGAGAGAGAGAGAGAGACAGACAGACAGAGACAGACAGAGAGACAGACAGAATGAGATGATGATGATGATGATGATGATGATCTCAATTTCCAAGGGTAACAGATAAGCAAACACATGCTTTTTTTTTTCATCCGGCCCTTGCCCCTAACTAGACATGACTATCGACGAGAGAGAGAGAGAGAGAGAGAGAGAGAGAGAGAGAGAGAGAGAGAGAGCACCATGTGTGTACTTCAAAGTTAACATCGTGCCACAATGAGCGGCGAAGAGTGATAACAGCCTGCGAACAGGTGCTACAAAGGAAGGCAGCCAGATGAACAGGAAGTGGTGAAGGCCTTTAGCGGTGAAATGGAACTCTAAGCATTGAGAGGCCCAGATACCTGTCCTCCCTCTTCACCTCCCTGACCCTTTACCCTTTCCAATCTGCATCTCTGATTTAACCACGACGCTCCTTCGTCATGGGATGCAGGAGGCAGACAAAGCACGCCAGCATGTTCTGACGGCGATCCGTCTGATGGTTTGGCTCCCTTGTCTGCCAGACGTTAGGGGAGTCCCTTTTACACTGTCTAGTGCCAGTTTCATAACGGCCGGCCGCCTCTCTTTCTCCCACCATTTGGCGTCCACTGAAGACTTCCCTGCGTGGCGCCGAGGTTCATGTTGAGTGGACAGTGGACAGACCAGCCTCGTAACTTCCCCTGACCAGGGAGTGACTTTGTCCATAGTGTCAGTGTCTGCAGATGTCGTCAGGCTCTAAGATATCCGATAGCCGGTAGCTCTTTAACATAATGCAGCTTTCATTTAAACAAATCTGTCACCTCTTTCCCCCCATTCTACTTGTATTGAGTTAAGCACATCTTAATCCACATATCCCATGTCTCAATTGTCGCCTTTTCTTGATTCGAGTATATTAAGTCCTTTATTCTCATCATATCTCAATTTAAGCGTCTATTTAATTCCAGTCCCTTTTCCAACCACGTTGGTTTGAATTAACCGCATATTTCAGTGTTTAATCCTCTTTGTCATTCTGAAATCTCTTTTGCGTCCACCTGGATTATTTCGTGAATCCAATGCATTTCATCAGTTTAAAATCCCTTGCTTGTCTTTAATGCTAGTGTCCTCGTCGGTCAACCTTTGATTTCATTTCCCAGTCTTCATATATGGACTTTTTCAGTCTTTAGTGCTCTTCGTCAAATCTTCATCCCCACTGCCGATCTTTAATTCCATTTGTCAGTCTTTAAAGTCCTTTGTCAATCTTTAAGCCCGTTGATCAATCTGTCAATGGCCTTGTCAATCGTTCATGGTTTTTTCCAGTCAGTATTACCTCTTACTAGTCTTTAATCGTCTGTGTCAAGTTTTATTTCCGTTTTTTTCATAACTGTGATCGTGTTTGTCAGTCTCTAATCCCTTTTGACAATCTTTACTCCTCAAATCAGATACGTCTCAAGCATTAATCCCTTTTGACAATCTTTACTCCTCGATGTCAGATACATCTCAGTTTTGCCAGTGTTTAATGCGCTTGGTCAGTCTTGATGTGCTCTTTTTTCAATCTGTGATTTCCTCTGTCCATCTTGATATTCTTCATCAATCTTTAGTTCACCTTGTTCATCGTTAATCCCCTTCGTCTTCCCTCGTTGCCGTCTTTCAGAACAAATCCGACTGCTGACGGGGCACACTGCTAGTCAGGACTTCCTGTCGCAGCTGACGTGGGTCGCCATGCACCACGACCCGCGCATCACGCACATTGACACCCTGGCCGCCTACCACTACGGCAACAACTTTCTCGTCAAGGTCGACATCGTCCTTCCGGAAACCATGAGCCTGAGGGTCGCGCATGACATCGGAGAGGCTCTGCAGCGGAAGTTGGAACGCATCCCGGAAGTGGAACGCGCTTTCGTGCACGTGGATTATGAATATCGCCATAAGCCTTCCAGCGAACATAAGATCATTTAAAAGCCTATTTTCTACCGGTATGCTAGTCCAATGAAAGGCTTACAACACATTTTGAGGACGTTATGGTAGTCTTCATGTTTGAACTCAGGGGTGTACTAATTGTACGTTATTTGTTCAGTTGTACGTTATTTGTTCCTCAAAAACGCTGAGTTTTTGAGGATATTCGTTGTTGCGTATGCCTTGACGCGAGTGTGCGTAATGTCTGTGGTATGGAAACAGGGGGTGGGGGAGGGGAGTGGAAGCTTGGGTGTATTTTTAAAACATAGTAATGATGTTTGTTAATATAGGACCTGGTGGAATGTCTAGGGTCCCAGGCGCTTTAAGATAAGCAAATGTCACAAAAATGAGAACAAGCGGCACATTAAGGAGAAGGTAATCAAACCGGGGGCAAAAAACACTTTCATTCAAGAATGAAGACCGACACGCACTAACTTTTCAAGAAGACGTCAAATAGTGATCACTGGAATCTCTCAAGCTATGCCATTCCCGCTTCATCATATACGCATGCGTGCCAGTACCCTTGCACACACACACACACACACACACACACATTGTGTAGAAAGGAGAGAAAAAAGACACAGAGAGAGAGCCAGAGATACCCGGATGATAGTGAGGTAAACATCCTGTTTGCCTGAGGCCCATTGGGTCTAGTTTTTGGTTCGAGTTCAGAGTGGAGACGACCCGGGCGGTTAGGATAGTACAATAGGTGAATCTGTAACACCAATACCAAAGCAAGTGAAAAAGAAGACTACGTGCAGAGAATGGTGATGATCCAATCCATCAGCTTCAGAGATACCAGCAAACAATCCTCTTCAGGCTGAGCCACTGCCGACTGCTGAGCCACCTCAGCCGAATTATGATTGCCCCACACAGATGAATGTCTGTGTGGCACTGGATCTCAGACCCCAGAACACATCCTCCAGCACTGTCCAGCCCATGGTGTTCTATGATGTCAAACCTGGCCAGAGGGTGCAGAACTGCAGATGCAGCTTTGGGGCAGCCGTCAAGACCTCAAGAAGACTGTGGAATTAATTGTGATGACAGAATTTAAGATCTGATGCAACTTATGAAATGAATGCAGCAGAAGAAGAATGTGTAACAAGAAGTCAAAGTGGACGGGTAGGACAGAACAAGGTCTCTAATTGTGTTACGCAAACAGGACTTTTGAAATCAGAAAGACAGGCACTTTGTAGACGTTCTGTGTGTGGTAGACCACAAACTCCTATCCACCGTTTCTGAGGGGTGGAGTGGAAGATCCTGTGGACACAGTGTGTTCCAGAACTCCCCATTATGGGTCACATAATCACTATAATCTTTCACAGCCATCGCAAATGACTTCCGTACCCAGTCCAGTCTTCACTGGCGATGGAGCCTGTCCCATTGAGAACTACGTTGTTAGAAAAACTTACAGGATGAGCGCAAACACGTTTGTCCACAAAAAGAGTTCGATTTCAATCTGAGCTGACTTTGGACAATAGTTGAGAGGGCTGTCAGTGACCTGCAACAGATGTGAGACCTGAGCGACTGGAAAAAGCCTGAACATTTTCCGAAGGCTGAAGAGCCGGCATTGGGCCCCACATGGAGTTAAGCGGCAAGGGTCTTTGAGGGGCCAGAGGGTGAAAACCCCTCAGGTTTGAACCTCTTTTCCCCCACTCAGACCTGCAAATTATTGCTAGTTTGACAAGAGTGGTCAAGTCATCCCGCATTCCAAGTATTCTGGTCAATATTTCTTGCCAGTTCTTTGCTCAACTTTCAAAAAGACATTCCAAGTATTCTTGTCAATATTTCTTGCCAGTTCTTTGCTCAACTTTCAAAACATTTTGAGCACTCTTTTTCCCAAATGAGTTTGGAGATGCTGGCAAAAGACTTCACATACCATACTGAGATAAAATAATGGAAGGGACTGTGAACTTTAAACCAGATGGTCGTAATCAACATACCCCTCCACCCTCTTCCAATTTTTTCAGCAGAGGTATATACATCTCAGATAAGACTTGGAGGCTTTTAAAAAGCCTGAATTCAAGTTAAAACCTGAAAGGTCACGTGTTTGCTACAAGTAGGTTAGCCGGTCCCGACTCAAACATTCTAACAATGTTCAGAATTCCACAAGGGAGGTTATTCTGTGTTAGAGCCTATGTTCAACAAGAATGACCCGCCATTTTTCATAGAACAAATGGCACTAGCGCGCATGCCCAAAGCAACTGAGACCTATCAGCCAGCCTAACAGGTTAACCAGAGATGAAGTGCCAAAACATGAGTGTGAAATGGTGCGACAGTAATGCAGATAGTTGATATCTGATTGTTGTGTTAGTGTGCATTCAAATCAAAATTTGACTCTCAATTAAGAAAGAGATACATCTGTAGTTGCCAAAGATTTACTTAACTGATGAAAGCTAAGTCTATTTGCAATAGAAAGATTTGAGTATCTTCCCCACCACCACCACCCCACCCCCCTTTTTCTTCCCATTTCGCCCTTTCAGTCAGCTTCAAAGTTCAGTCAGAGAAAGACAATGCAAAAATATGGGTGTGAAACGATGCGCCCGTAATGCCGACACTGTGTAACAAGCAGTTTGACTTCACTGGATATTATCATTATCGATCAATTATGAAATGCACATCACTGGTTTGATATGACGTTTCTTCAACAACTGACAGATGCACAAACTGCATAAATATCTTGAGCTGTGATCTGAGAAAAAGGAGTGACTACATTTTATTTGTAAAAGAAAGACAGGCAATTTTCCCCGTTTTTTTTTTTTTTCTGCAGGAGGTCTAATACATACTGTGTCTTGCACAAAAGTGAACGCGGTTGAGAAATCTTGGAGGGCTGGATGGGACGAGGTTCAGGAAGACATAGACAGCCACCATCCATCTTCATTAGGCCCAGCAAAGATCATGAACCGCTAGGAACAAAAGCTGACAGCCAGTACCTCAGTCGGCAATCATAACAACAGGAAAAAATTTGCTTCAAATATTCTTTTTTTATTTGCATAAAATACTCTCTCTCTCTCGTGCTGTGTGTCTGTCTGCGTCTGCATGTGTGTGTGTGTGTGTGTGTGTGTGGTGTGTGTGTGTGTGTGTGTGTGTAACACAAACAGAGTGATTTACAGAATGGTCAATGGATAAGAAAGAATTGTTCATCTTATTGTAATAAGGAATTCTTGAACAATTTTTAAAGCCTTCTCATAACATACAAGTAAAAACACTGTGTGTTAAAATCACAGAAACATATTACATGAGTAAGCGGCGACAAGCGATGTACAAACACAGCAAGTTTTTCACTGTCTTCTGTAATGAAACATGACCAACAGTGATCAAAAGTATAAGGGGAAAAAAACAAACGAAAATACTGTAAAAAAAAAAAAAAATTGCAATCTAGTATCAAAAAAGACATTTGCAGGCAGTCTGACAGCTGTTCGCTGTGGGGACGGTTTGTCTCCCTGTAGAAGCACAGGGCACTCTCAGAGCACTCTCACTCTCTAGGCAGTGCACTGACCCAGTGTCAAGGGGCCACTTATACCTCGCCTCCATCAACAGGCAGTGCACTGACCCAGTGTCAAGGGGCCACTTATACCTCGCTTACATCAAAAGGCAGTGCACTGACCCAGTGTCAAGGGGCCACTTATACCTCGCCTCCATCAACAGGCAGTGCACTGACCAAGTGTCAAGGGGCCACTAATACCTCGCCTCCATCAACAGGCAGTGCACTGACCAAGTGTCAAGGGGCCACTAATACCTCGCCTCCATCAACAGGAAGTGCACTCTGCAAAGGTACGGGAGAGTGGAAATTCTCATGGCAGTCCTGTTCAGAGGATGTTGCTGCTTTTTAAGAAAAAAAAAAAAAGAGAAAAAAAAGAATTAATAAATGAAAAATGACGGAAACATTGCACAGCAAAATTAGAATAAATAAGTACATAATAAATAAACAAATAAATAAATAATGACAGAACAAAAATTCATTTTCTATTTGACCTCTGTCCCTTGAAAAGAACATTTATCTTGTTTGTATAGATGAAAGTGGTGTTTACCTTTGAAAAGCTGAACTGGAAACAACTTTGCTCATACTTCATCTTCATTTTTCACCTTTTTGTCTTCCTTCTCTGGTCACTTATTAATAATGTATTCATGCGTTGGGTTTCCCTGGTACACTTTTTGCAACCAACCTTGCTCTGACCAGAGAACAAATGAACTTTCTACCATGGCACTCACAGCTGTGTGCATGCAGTAAACTTGGGACAGTGCAGGTTTACACAAAGCAAGCGCTGCACTCCAAGTCAGAACGTGGACAGGTGTGGTCAGTGTGGAAGCTAAGAATTTACGCTAATGCTCTTACCATCTGAACAGTGATCTGTTTTCACCACTTACATGGTCTTGGCATCAGTAATCGTGGAGACGGGGGACTCTGAACGACTGGAAAAATAACTGCCAACAGGTTTTGGGGGTAGAGGTTTGGGGAAAAAAAATTGAGAGGAAATGACTGAGGTTGTAACTCTGTCCTTTTCTTCTATCCTTGAAAAAAGTTATGTTACATTATCATAATTAGAGAGTTGGAATGAAACACAATTCACCTACCTCTCAATCTACATAAGTAATCAACATCCAACATCCAAGTCTTATTGTTTACTTGCAAACATATTCATTATAGGAAACAATTGAAACACATTTTTTCCAACAATTTACTATCATCTCTACAGATCTTTTATATGTGGGTGGTGTCAGCTGAAGTAAGTGTGTTGTGTGTGTGTGTGTGTGTGTGTGTGTGTGTTGTGTGTGTGTGTGTGTGCACGGGTGCATGCGCTCACCTGCATGATTGTGAGCGTGTAAGCATGGGTGGGTTCGTGCACATGCATGCAAGCATATGCGTGTGTGCTGTTGAGTCTATGTTCATGTGTAAAACCCTCAAAGTAGAAAAAGGAACATTTTCCAAGGTCGATGCAGGCTCTCTTTCCAAAGAACCGGCTAAAGGCACCGTTAGTTCTCAAATAAAAAGAGACAACATGATGGTCATTTATAAGACAGGGT